>JARHVA010002283.1:87500-302500 GCA_037957365.1 Torreya grandis | reverse complement strand
CCCGTCACCACTTGAACTTTCCTTTGGATTTTTTGCTTTGGCCTTTTGTCATTCCTTTGAGTTTCTTCCCTATGGGATTTTTGCACGGACATTTTCCCACGGACAAAAGGTTCATGAGAATTATATCGGCCACTTTGATTTCTTCAGAGTTTTCCTGGATTTCTTCTCGCGGCCTTCTAAATTCCTCCAAAATTTTTGTCTAAAGGAATTCCTTCAGATAAAAAGTCTAAAGGAATTATGCCTTTGCCTTAACAAAATTTTGAAAGATCTTACATATGTGGCTTTCTTTATGGCCTCTTTGAAATGCTCCCTACCCTCTGCAAGGGCTCTTGAACCCAAAACTACCCTCCGCAAGGGCACTTGTCCTTTAAGAGGCTTGAACTTTTGTTTAAACCACTCCTTTGAACCAACCATTGAACTAGTTCAAACATTTGTTAAACCAAGGCTTTGAATCGAGCGTTGAACTGTCTGATTGAACCAAGCTTTGAACCGAGCTGATGAACTTGATGGATGAACCCTTTAATTGAACCAAAAGCTGTTAAATCAATGGATTGAACCAAAGTGATGAACTTTGCTGATTTAACTCTACATTGAACCAAAGCGATTGAACCATTTGAATTGAGCTAAGCCTTTGAACTTCACTGATGAACTTTTGCAGTTGAACCGAAATGTTAAACCTGGTCGATGAATCAAAGCTTTAAACCAAAGTGATGAACCATGGCATTGAACTGAAGCGTTGAACTAGTTTAATGGTTCAAAGATGCTAACTCTTGGATATGTCATTGAACCACTCTTCCAACTTTAATAAAAGTGTTTTTAAACCATTTTAGCTCTCTTTCTTTATGAATTTCTTTAGATAGGAGTCTAAAGAAGCTTTGTAAAACCCAGTACTCTCTGAACTGGTTCTTCATGCAACAAAAGACTCACTTGTAGATTTCATATAAGTCCCTATGAAGTCTATAGAAAACCTGTAGAGTCTATAGAAATGGATGTGTAGAGTCTGTAGAAACTTCACTGCTAAGTCCGTAGAAACTTCACTGCTGAGTCTGTAGAAATCCAAGCTCTGCAGAGTCCATAGAAATGGACCTGTAGAGTCCATAAAAAACCTATAGAGTCTGTATAAATTGCAAGACTCATGCAAAATCAAAAGTATTGGCTTAGAATAGCATGAAAAAAAAGGGGGGACCAAATTTTTTGGCATGTTTGGCAAAAAATGGTCAACAAATTGGTGACTCCTAGGGGAAGCATGCCTGCTATGCTTAGAGACCAGTTGCCTTGTAGTCCATAAGGCACAGAGTCAAAATGTAGCTTTGAAGAAAGGTTAGCAATAGCACCAAAATATCCCAAAATCAAACATGAGCCTTTTACCCCACACACAAAGGAAAACACACACAAGGCTAAAAAACACTACTTGTGCAAACTGCATTTAGGGAAAGTAGGAACGACAACTGAAATCAACTACTATGTAAAACTAACTAGGTGTATTTGCCTCCCTCCTCAATTAAAGGTAAAACTTCTTAAGTTCCCTCCCTAGCTAGAAAACTTATGGTGCCAGACAAGTGGCTGAATGAAGTGGAGGCTTGGTGACCTGCTCCTCTTGCTTGCCACCTAGATTGGCTCGTATTCGAGTGGATTAGATTCAAACATGCTTCCAACATATACATACTTTGTTTGTTCTTGGAAGCTTACCTCCTATTGGTTCTTCATTCTGGTGTATCTCATCAAGAAATTAATCACTACTGGCTCATCACCATAAGCCCCTTGATATGCATTGTTGACTAGCTTGTTCTCTTCTGCCTCATGCTTAGGTTCCATGGTATGACCATCCTCCTTGATGACTTCAAAGAAAGTATCTTCAGATTCACCAACCTCCTAAAAGGATAAATCTAAAAACTTTTAGCCCCTTTGCATACTTATTTGAGTCCCAATGATACCATCTCCACCCTTATCCAACTCATAGCCTCCTTGAAGAATAGTGTAACCTACCCTAATGACTTCAAACAAATCATTCAAAACATGATCAAGAAAGTGTCCATTCCCCTCCATGATGTCTGTGGTGATCTCTTCCTCATCTGCACTCATGAAATCTCCCTGATCAGTGATGAACTGAGCATAGTCCTCTTCACTTGCTTCCTTCAAGATAGGATCCTCCTTGAGAAGGGGGGAAATGGAAGGCTAACAGATGAACTCATGTGGAAGAGGAGGTAGTCCTCAAGCTAGAATTGAATGATTCTCCTCTTTCCATTTGATCAGCACTACATCTACATCAGGCGTGGCCTGATAGTTCTCTTGGAGGTGTGTAGATGGGGTGTGTTTAGACATGGGATCTGCTATTTGGTCTGAAACATCCACCACATGCTGGCTGAGGAATCTTGCTCTGGATTCCAACTCTATAATTTGCCTATCTATATCTTCTTGGAATAGCCTTTCTTGGAGGTCACAATCATCATTGGGAGTAGGAGCAACCTCATCTTATTTAAGGTTTTGAGCAAAATCTTTCTCCTCCTCTTCCTTTTTGCCCCAAGATTCTACCATTTGCTTCCAACTCATGACCTTGGAATTGGAATTTTCCCCTTGTGAACAAGGAGTAAATTTATCCTCTTCAAGGTCCTAGGCTGGTTCATGATGTTCTTTCTTCCAGCTTGGAATTTAGAGATCATGTTGAAAGACTTGAGGAGGTTGGGGAAGATTTGGGAGGATTTACTCATGTACAGGAAGAGCTATCTGAAAAGAGGCATGTTGAAAAGCTAGGTGCATGGGATTGAGGGTAGGATCGATTGATGCATCGAATGAGCTAGAATGAGCAAGTGCCATCTGATAGAAAGGATTTGGCACACAAGAGGGGGCTTTCTCTAGAATAAGAGGGGGCAAACCTTGGGCCAAAATCACTTGATTTTCATCCCTCCACTTTACCAACAGTTCATCAATATTGAAATCAACTTGAGGATTGGTAGAAGGGGTATCTTTTGGTGTAGTCTCCTCTACAAGGTCTGAAAGCTCCATCTCTCTTTCTCTAAGCAGTCTCATCTTAGCCTCTAATTCCTCAACCCGCTTAGCTAGATTATCCTCATTTTTTCTTTCTTGAAGCTCATAGGAATCATCATAGAGATGGGAAGTGCATGAGGGTTGCCATGAAATGCAAGAAGCTTACTAAGGAAGGGTGGGAGGGACTTGAAAAGGACTAACCTCATTTTTTACCTCACACTCTTAGACAATGTCTTTCTCCTCCTTTTTGTTCCACGACTGAACCACTTTATTCCAGCTCAAGATATTATGACTGGGCATCTCCTTTTGGGGTGATGGGGCCACAATGTGAGAGGTTAGTGAGGGTTTGGATTCCACTTCCCTTGCCACCAAAATAGACTACTTCATTTGAAGATTTGCCAATTTGATCTGTCTATCAAGATTATCCTTAAACACAAGATTTACTATTTCAAAACTCTCCTCAACATGATTGGGGAAAGGACTTTGATAGGCTTGACTTGGCTCATAAGCAGGGGATGTGTATGACTGATATGATAATTGGGGAAATAGGTATGTAGGTTGATAGACTTGGTAAGGCTGCCTCTCATGAATACTTAGCTTCTCTTCCAAAGATGCAATCAAACCACTCACATCCAACATCTCACTTGTAAGCCTTTACCAATTGGCTCTTTTAATAAGATTCCATTCAATCTTAACCAGATCTAGTGCATTTCTCACTTGATGGATGACATGATCAGGAAACTCTTGGCCACATCCCCTTCTGGTACCAAGCTCTACTACATACTTTTTGTATCCCAGTAGTGCTCATTTGAAAGTGGAAACAGGTTGATTGGCAAAGAGATTAGGTTGAGTAGGAGAAGTGACACATTGAGAAGACTGAGCATAAGGCTGATATAACTCATGATAGGGCTGAGATTGGTCATATTGGACTTGATAAGGATCAACATAAGGCTGGTAAAGATCATAGCTAGGCTATCTAAGGAAAATAGGGTCCATGGCTCTAAAAGATGGAATTATACATACCAAAATACTACTTCTTGATGGCACCAGAAATGCTTAACCAGTTGATTTAACTTAGAGTCGCCATTGGTGATAATGCAAAAGCCTCCAAAGGCTAGTTGGTTGAAGAACACACCAAAAATACTTCAACTTTGTGGACACAACTTTTCCTAGTTGGTCCCACCGGGCATGCCAAAAATTGTTGATGCAGTGGATTGCACCTGAGACAAGACGCCTAGCTCCCACCCTTCCACACACAACAATGGAAACTCCCCTCTCACCTGTGGGACAAACAAAGTTGGAGGGGAGAGTCTATAGATAAGGGCTAGCTCCATTTGATGTATCTTTTAGGCATTGGTTTCTCCTACTGCTAACAAATAAATGTAAAAAGGGGGGGGGGGTTGAAAAGGGAGAGAGAGATGCTGAAAAAAGAACTTAAGCCTAAATATAAAAAGGTGATACACCAAAATGATGACCCACCCAACCTGAATATACACTTTTCACCAAGAATAAGTACCCATACACTTCATCTGATGTGGGAAATCCTTTTGCATCATTGAGCTAGGGGTCCATGGAAATACAGGGAGGAAGAAACTACCAGAGGCATCCTTAGACACACTTATGGCAGCCTATTCACAGGCACCTACACTCCTTTAGGGACACTTCTTGCAAACTTGCAAAAGAGAAACTCAGAATGCACTAGACATACTGAAATCACCCTACAAAAGCATAAGGAAAATGACTTAACATAGAGCAAAGGCATAGATACATTCAAAAGTGTAAAGCCAGTGGAGGTAAAAATGCTAAGTCCTGATTCAAGGTAAAATCTGGCAGAGTTCTGCCTTATAAGCCTGAGAGATTTTTGGGCAGAGTTTTTCCTTAGGTTTGAGAGATTGGATCCTTTTTAAATGAAAATTTTTACAATATATAGAAAAAGGGGAAGAGAACTTGGCACTTCTTTGATAAGTTGTCCAATGTGCGCTAAAAACATTGGGAAGAGGAAGTCACTATTGCTGATGCCATTCTTCTTCATTGGCAATAAATTCTGAAAGATATTACCTTTGTGGCTTTCTTTGTGGCCTCTTTGAAATGCTCCCTACCATCTATAAGGGCTCTTGAACCTAGAACTACCCTCTGTAAGGGCACTTGTCCTTCAGGAGGCTTAAACTTTTGTTTGAACCACTCATTTGAACCAACTGTTGAACCAATCCATTGAACTGGTTCAATGGTTCAAATGGTTGTTGAACCAAGGCTTTGAATCGAGCATTAAACCAAGCTCATTAAACCATATGATTTAACCAAGCTTTAAACTAAGCTGATGAACCTGATGGATGAACCCTTTGATTGAACCAAAAGTCATTGAACCGATAGATTGAACCAAAGCGATGAACTTTACCGATTGAACTCTGTGTTGAACCAAAGCGATTGAACCATTTGAATTGAGCTAAGCCTTTGAACTTTGCTGATGGAATTTTGTAGTTGAATCAAAATGTTGAACTTGGCTGATGAACCAAAGCTTTGAACTGAAGCAATGAACCATGCCATTGAACTGAAGCATTGAACCGGTTCAATGGTTCAATGGTTCAAAGATGCTAACTCTTGGAAAGATTATGTCATTGAACAACTCTTCCAACTTTAAGAAAAGTGTCTTTGAACCATTTTAGCTCTCTTTCCTTATGAATTTATTTAGACAAGAGTCTGAAAAAGCTTTTTAAAACCTTGCACTCTCTAAATTGGTTCTTCGTGCGCCAAAAGACTCGCCTGTAGAGTTCGTAGAAGTCCTTGTGAAGTCCATAGAAAACCTGTAGAGTCCGTAGAAATGGACTAGCAGAGTCTGTAGAAACTTCACTGCTGAGTCCATAGAAGTCCAAGCTCTATAGAGTATATAGAAATGGACCTATAGAGTATGTAGAAAACTTGCTGAGTCTGTAGAAATTGCAAGACTCATGCAAAATCAAAAGTACTAGCTCAAAACAACATGAAAAAAAAGGGGGGACCAAATTTTTTGGCCTGTTGGGCAAAAAATGGTCAACATTTATCTCTATCTACTTCTAATCAGTTCACTAAAATTTATGGCATGATTTCTCCACAAAATCTCCATAGTCACAGTTAACCATTTGAAACCCTAAAAAATGGATATGTCATGAAACTTAACTTGAGTCATGTGTTTCATAATGAATTGAAGAGTCTAGAACTCTATGAATTTTGTACTAATTATTGAATATTCCAAATTGAATAATGATTTAAAACATTATAATCTCCATGATTTCATTGACTTCATAACCCATTAAAGACCATGCAAAAATCAATAATTCAAAGTCTATTGATTTTGTATAACATTCATGCTTCAAACAATTGTTTATGCTTTTAACCATGCAATGTTCATATGCCTAGACCAAAGTCTTGATCCCTATCAAACAATAAGCTTTATACCAAAACTAAACATTTAACCTCATTAAGACTTCAAACCATGTCTTCAATAATTTAAAACATACTTATGCCTTGGTTAAATATTCAAAGCCTTTACAACATTATTAATGCCTAAGGTTAAACAACTTTGTCAATAACTCCAAAAAATACCTTTTTATTATAACAATGAATTTAACCAACTCTAGCATGTCTTATGGTTTATTTTCTGACCTTCTATTAAAAAAAATATTTTTATAGACACTACATTTATTACCCTGTATAACATATTAATATGATGATCAAAAAAGATATCACTATAAGTAATTATGAACATTTCTTAGACAACAAATTATGACTTTAGAACATAGAATATCAATCCAGTTTCTAGGGAACGAGTTATGGCAACTAAATGCTTAATTAGTTACTTTATATATATATATATATATATATATATATATATATATATATATATATATATATATATATATATATATATATATATAAAGTAGCTAATTAAGCATTCCACTTTACCTCTGCAAACATTTACTACACTTTTCCAAGTCATATGGCACATATATGCAGTAAATGGAGTATGATAAGAATATAATAATTTTTAATATCAAAAATGAAAACATGCTACTAGGTTAGGCAATATGCAAACATAATAATCAATCACATCCACATGCTAAAAACACATTAGTAACCTAAAATTATACTACAAAAAATATTAATCAACTAGCAATTATTAGACAATTATACTATAGGTGGTCTATGTTGAGTTTCACATTTCCTTTCTCTCTTTCCTCATAGGTCTCCATCTATACCATCCTCTATGATGATACCCTCCCTCAGTCCTAGTTAGGAGGATGGAATACATTCTACATCCACCTTAGAATAAATGAATAGTGGTTAGACCATATCATGTAAAAACCATAATAAATGGATGCAACAGAATATACTACATAATCATGATTAACATTTACCACACAAAATATAATCATGAAACTAATAGTTAATAATTATGATCATAAGCAATAAACACTATCCATAATTATCATATACCTAATTTTAGTTACTTAACACATCAAGTAAACCAATCAATAACTACATGATCAATAATATTAAGTCTATAATAAAATTAGGATGTAACATCCTTCCCCCCTAAATCTAGTCATCACCCCGATGACACTTATTTCAATAATAGTTCTAACATAAAATAATGTTTATATAAAAAAAGCATAATATCAGCAAATTACTAAGTAAACAAATGAGGAAACAACTTATGAAAATCTTCATAATCTTATCAAGTAGCAATGTGTTTAGAATATTGATCTTATTGGATCTTGCACTGTGACATTTCTCTGTTATGCAAATTAAGTTTGTGAGTGTCAATTATTCTAATTGGTTCTATTATGACCACCTGGGATTCAGAACCTATAAAACATTCAAATCCAACACATGAAAAAGATCATAAACATACTTTTTAGGATAGGACACATGGAAAAAATTATGTATGAGTGCTAAAGTTGGTGGCAAAGCAAGCCTATATTCCACATGATTGAAAACTTAAAAAACCTTGAAAGGTCTCACATATCTAGGAGATAATTTGGTTGATTTACCAAATTTAATCAATCTTTCTATGGTTTAACCTGGAAAAATACTTTGTCTCAAACTAAAACATATCTTGATGTTCTTTTTAGATTAGCATAGCTCTTCTATATATCATTAGCTTCAACCAACCTTTATAGTATTAACTTAACATGTTCTTCCATTTCAAGAATCATTTCCAAACCAAAGACTACCCTATCCTCTAATATGTCCTAGTTGATTGGTGTTTTACACCTTTTTCCATACAATGCCTCAAACGGATCCATTTTCAGCATTAATTAGTATGATTTGTTGTAGGTAAAATAAAAAAATAGAAGGTATTCTTCCCACCTATGTTGTTGATCCATGCATTAGATCCTTATCATATCTTCTAGCACTTGATTAACCCTCTTTGTTCGTCCATTGATTTCTAGATGGTACATAGTATTGAAGTTCAATTGAGTACCCAAAGATGGATTGAGAGTTAACTAAAATCTATAAGTCATTTTAGGTACCCTAATTTAAATAATATTTTTTATAAACCATGAAAATTATACACTTATTTCATGAACCTCTTTGCAAGAATAGGTGCATCGTATTTAATTTTACTAGGAATGAAGTGAGCTACATTGGTGATTTTATCAACAACCACCAATATTATGTCATGTCAATTTTGAGACATCAACAAACCTATTATAAACCCACTAATTTTATGATGCATAGGGTACATTAAAAAATATTCAACCTCACCATTCTTGGCTCTAAGCTTGGCTTGAATCAACTGAGGTCACTTTGCTTTGTTCACAAGGTTCAATCTTCAATTTATGTCTTTGAACTTATCACTAAGATTTATAGCCTAAAATTATAATACATGGTTTAGAAAGCATATTTGAATCACATTTCACTATATTTAGACCCTACATATATCACTCATTCATCCACTTATCATATTTCATTCACTATTACATCTTCTTCTCACTTAACTCACTCACTAGCTTGATACTAGTTTATCTTCTCAAGGCTTAAAACATCCATTATTTTTGTTGATATCATAAATATATCCTTCTATTTTGGATCAATTATCTTAATAATAACACTCTTTCTTTAACCACTTTTAACCTTTTAATCATTCTCCATCATTCCCTTTCACTCTTCAAATTCAATAATGAGTCAATTCCCTTATAGCCTTTCTTTTCATAAATTCCCTTAAAAAATTCTTCAAGTCATCTTGAATATATAATCCCCTATTTGGGCACCCTCTATCTTATTACTACCTCCCATTAATTTTCAAAGTCCAACTCTCTATGTAGACATTACTTCCTTTGTAATCTACTAGCTGATTAGGCCTTTTAGCCCTCATTGCAGTTGCCCAGTCACTAAATTTGTACTAGACCATACGGTACTAGACCATACGGTACTATACTAATTTTTTTATTCCTTTTACTTGTGGAAAATTACATAGGATTACAAATTTTTGTCTATTTCCTTTGGTTAGAACCAAAGATATAGTGTTTTTTGTTTCCAAACCCTAGTTAGGCTAATGTGTAGGCCTATATAGCTCGAGAGAGAGTTACATGATATATTTTTGACTTGAGAGTGTTTAAAACTATTATAATATCTTCCAAAGGTTTTTTTTATAACAATATCCAACTCTATAAATATCTATGGCTCCTTGATGCACTTTGTTATGCTTGTAATCATGCAAATTACAGAGTTTTGCATGTTCTTTCAGGGACTATGTAATGGTTTAGTAGTCTATCTGCACTCCAAATGGTTTCCAATCAATAAATGGACTATTATTCAAAACTTATTATTAAGTAATTCATATATATATATATATATATATATGCATGTAATTCATTTTTTTATGAATTATTCATAAAGAGCATCACTATGTCTTTATGTATAATTCACACACACACACACACACACACACACACACACACACACACACACACACACACACACACACACACACACACACACACACACACACACACACACACACACACACACACACACACACACACACACACACACACACACACACACACACACACACACACACACACACACACACACACACACACACACACACACACACCCACCCACCCACACACACACACACACACACACACACACAATCTTTATCCTAAGCTCCCAACTTAAGTAAATGTTAACTAAATATAAAACCAAAAACATAATTCACATTAGCACAACACAACACAAAATATCCCAACAAAATGCATTAAGACATAAAACACTAAATGTGAATAATTTGTTCTATACCATATGATATATCATACCCTTGAAAATATATTCAACACTACACTATTTTTACCCCCATGTCCTACTAAGTTATCTCACCCACAACCATATAAAATGTATGTAGAGGTTGAATTCATTTCTACAACATGAATTTCATCCCCATGTTTAAACCTTTATGTTAACCTACATAACTTAAACATTAATCAATTCATTTAAAAATATCAATACCCCATTATTTTCTATACAACTAACACAACCAGATAAACAACTCACAGTCATTTTACTTATAATATTATGCACAGCTTATGCTAATTATCTCACATACACAACCATTTTGTATTAAGATAAGATCAACTATAAATTATGTCTTTACCTACTATACTAATTTATATACATGTTCAATTAAAAATTTAAAACCAATAGGTAATGTTATATGTTATATGTCTGAGTTATTTAATGTTGTTAATCATATAATCAACACAACCGTATAACCAAATGCAAAATAGAAACTCAGTTATATACCCTAATCATAAATTGACAAACTCAATTTTTTTTTGTATCATGAAACAAAACCATATACCCATTAACTAACATAGTCATGTTCATATATCTAACATAGTTGTTTACCATACAATAAACTAAACCATTTAAATAATAACCAAACACATAGTTAATAAAACTGAACAAACACCAAACCCTTTGTTTATTCCCATTACCCTAAAGAACCATGTAACTAAAATAACTCCTAGTCATTTCCATTTAAATTAACACATATTCAAGTATGAATCCAAATATATACATGAAACCCATAGTCATTTTTGTTACCCCATTGAACTAGATAACAATAATAATAACTCTAAGTCATTTCCATATAAACTAATACACAACCATATAAACAATTCAAATAACACACAACCATTTAGAAATCTAATAACACATAATCATTTCATCATATGATTGGAATAAACAACATAACTATATATAATCATCCATAAACACTTGTTTTTGTTCCTAATTCCTTAACTTACCATGTTCATGTTATGGCATATCGAATCAGTGATTCGATTCTGTGGGGAGATTTCTCCTCCCACAGGGTTGAATCCTTGGTTCTATATTTTAGGAAAAATAATCCACCCAAAATTGTATAAAACCATTCAAACATTCCATAATAAAATGTATAACATCAACATAGTTATTTAGGGTAAAACAAAAGAACAAACCCTACCTCTTTAAGTGCCTTTACAGAGTATTTTCTTTCTTTCCTATGCAAAAAATTCCTTCTTTCTCTTTTATTTCCTTCCTATCAACCAGGTCTTGACTTCATTTTGAAATTCCCCTCATATTTTATCATTTCCACAGCTATCTACATGCCACCTAAAACCCTTAATTTCATGATGAACCCTTTTTAGTCAATAAATCCCAAGAATGGCTCTCCATAAATACCAAAATTTCTTGATATGACCAATAACTATCAATTTTGACCCCCAAAAAAACTTAGTCATCAAACTATCACCATAAAACTCATATTCAAACTCTAGTTCCTTCCACTTCACATGTCTTGACCAAGACAAACACAATGATAGCTTTCCCAAATCAAGGTTGATAAATAAATGTCAATAGACATAATTATTATTTTAATAATTCAAAATACATATAATAACATTAAAATTAAACAATATAAAGTTTCATGTCTGATTTTAACCCTAATTGGGCATTGAAATTTATGCCACCATAGACACCACAATAGTCAGATTCGCCTAGTATTTAGGTTTAGCTTAATGTTTATAAAATCAACTTGTTTAATAAACTACAAACTATAATGTAAATATATGTCATTTATAATCTTTTCTAATAATACTTTTTATTTATGTTGATTATAGGTACATACCATTAAGGAGTCATGCACTCAATATTTATAACTATAATATTCTACAATGACATCAAACATCACAATTATAATTAAAAATAACAACTAAAAACATGGCCACATTAACATCTAATCATAGATCAAAACCAATCAACATTATAAATCATAAAAAAACCAAATGCAAATGAGATTAGAGAAAACATATGACCATTCACTCATAACAACATCATTTAATTTTACTAAGTGGTGTGTGAATGGTTCCTTATCAAATCTCTGCACCCCAAACATAGTCATCTATTTCACCCTCCTTGATGATACCTTCCCTCTATATCTATCTACAGAGTGGACTATCTATTGCATCCACTTCAACAAATGTAAATGGTAGTTAACCCGTAACAATAATAATCAATAAAATGTTACTAAATCACAATAGTAATGAGTAAGTATGATAAATAAACATATGAAATTCATGTACATCTAGCTAATAAGTAATGAGTCACACAATAATCATTATATGTTTGTCCATACATTAACATAAATGAAAATAATTTGATACAACAATAGTTATCCATCATTAACCCCATTATTATTAGTTTAATGAGAAAATCAATTTTAGTGAGGAAATCAGTATTTAACATCTTTTCCACTAATATTGGTCATCATCTTGATGACACTTATTTCAAATCATAATTTTTAAATTAAACAACACATAATAGTAAATCAAGTAACATTAGTAAATGCTTTAAACAAATAAACGTGGAAATAACCTATATAACTCATCATAATCCTCCCACGTGGCACTATCCTCAAAATATTGGTCCCAATAGACCATGCACTATGACACTTTCCTATTATATGAACTAAGTTTTTGAGTGTCAATTATTTTGACTGGTTATACTATGACCACCCCAGGATCCAAAACTTGTAAATCATTCCAATCCAATACATCATAAGGATTAACTACATACTTTTTAAGATATGGCACATGGAAAAATTATAAAAAAGAGCTAGAGCTAGTGGCAAAGCAAGCCTATATGCTATGGGATTGATCACATCCAAGACCTCAAAGGGTCACACATATCTTGGTGAAATCTTTGCTGATTTGCCAAACTTAATCAAGGTCTTTTGAGGCTTAACCCACAAAAATATTTTATCACCAATAAAAAATTATCTTGATATCCTTTTCAAATTAGCAGAATGTTGCTATCTATCATCGTCCTCAGCCAATCTTTGGCTGATTGATTTGACTTACTCTTTCATCTCCACAAGCATTTTAGGACCAAAGACTACCTTGTCTTCAAGTTTATCCCAACTGATTGGTGTTAGATACCTCCTTCCATATAAAGCTTGAAATGGAGCCATATTTAAAGCTAATTGGTAAGAGTTATTATATAAAATTGTACCTATGGAATATACTCTTCCCACTTATATTGTTGATCCATGAAATACATTCAAAGAAGATCTTATAGAATTCAGTTTACCCTCTTTGTTTGTCCATCCATTTCTGGATGATATGTAGTATTAATATTTAACTATTTTCTCAAAGCTGAATTTAGAGTTAACCAAAACCTAGATGTCATTCTCAAATCTCGATAATAAATAATCTTATTTAAAAACTAATGTAATCGATACACCTCTTTCATAATTTTTTCTTAAGGATTGGTACATCATCCATCAAATTACCTGGTATGAAGTGAGTTGTCATGGTTAGTTTGTCAACTACTATGAATATCATGTCATGTCAATTTTATTATAATGGATAACCTTTAATAAAGTCCGTACTAATTACTTGCCACTTTCATTCTGGTATATCATAAGGATATAAAATTTTTGCTAGATGCACATGTTCAATCTTCACACCATGACACTCCAAATAATGAGACACAAAATCCACTACATCCTTTTTAGTTCCCTTTTATAAATAGAGAGGTATTAGCTCATCCATGAGCTTAGTCACTCTAGGATGACTTGAATAAGGGGCATTATACAATTTCTTTAGCATTGTACTCCTCAAATTCTCTCAATCAGGTACATAAATTCATCCATTATGCCTCAAAAGACCTATTATGATGTGGAATTTCACCCTTTTAGATGATTTATTTAGGCTCCCCCACTCCCATTCACAATATTGAGATAACCTTAGGTTGTGGGTAACTTATGATGGGCATAAACCTTTGGAGAAGGAGAAGGTTAGTTTCCTCTTGATGAATCACCTAAACTAACACTACTAAAGGTAAAAGGTTAGAAAAGGGGAAAGGGGTCCTAAGAAATATAAAAATTTGATGCACCAAATTTAAATGAGAACTCACATAATCATGAAGTAAACACTGAGGAAGCATAAGAAAATGTTAGCTCACACAATCTCATAAAACTAGCTAGTTGTATAAGTGTTTCATAAACTAGATTTAGGAAGCATTAAATGAAGGTAAAGAGGAGTTATAAGACTCACTAAGATCTTGAATAAATGATATAAATAACACTAACTTAGACCTACAAATAACTTAAAGACACATATAAATGAGCAATAAATAAGGACAATGGGTATTGAAGGTTCTCCTTGACAATGCCATCATGTACAAGCTTTGCTACACACAATTTAGAGGGGAGAGATAGGTAAAGAAAGTATTTATTTATTCAATAGGTATTTCATACAAATTTTTATAAGGTTTAACCTTATCAAATGAGAGTTTCTACTTATTCCAAAATTGAAAGAGAATTTCTTATCAAAAGTGAGAGAGAGTTTATAGATGGAAAATAATAAGAGATATAGGAGAAAGGGGAGAGAGTGGGGGAGAACATCATCTGAGATCATTAATTGAGCTACCATCTTTATTTATTTCTAAACCATATTTAATAAAATTAGGACAAAAAGTCTTTGAGAAGAAATAAATGCTCCATTGTACTCTCTAATCCCTTAATTCCTTTGCTTTGATCTTCTACACCATCTCCAATTATTTTCATTATGTGGACAAAGACCTCATATCCATGGACTTGATAGAGCCATGACTAAGTATACTTATAGTGGCTAAAATTACCTATTTTTCAAATATATTACCATTGCAAAATATTAGACACTTCAAACCTACCCCTACTTCAACCTAAACATAGGTATTTTCTATATATTGAAAATCAATCCAATTATTGGTTTTTCTATAGTCAATATGTCAATGAAGAGCTTAAAAATTGAATATAATTATTATTGAATTATATTGGGTCTAAAAAAACCTATTATACCTCTTAACCTTGTGGGAATTGAGAAACCACTGCACATAATGATCTTCCTTCATGAAATGATGTTAAAACCATAAGAAAATTGAGTCTACATGTTCTAGATCCTCCAACAGAGGTCTGAACTGAGATTAAATGGTGTCATTTGAAATATTTTTCATGGTTAAATCTTAGTTCACATTTTATCTCTATTTAAGTCTCCTTGCTTCAACTTTTAATGTCGGCCATTGATCTTAGTCTAGGTTTTTGAAAATATGCCACCTAACAGCTCTTCATTTATTCTCAATATCATAATGACTCTTTGACACTATACACACCATCAATCTTATTTTTATAACTTAATTCATGCCTTTGATATTTATTATTAATATCAAATGTTCATCATTGATCACCCTATTTTCCATTATTGTAACACTTAGCACCATTGCATTTAATCTTAATATCCAATGACTCTTTGACCCTCACTCACACTATTAGATCTTCACGACATGATTGCATGTGTGATAATGGATTTTCATAGAACCATTGACATAATCCTCACCTAATCAGAATTGAATCATTTGATTTTATTGAAAATTGATAATTGATCTTGCTCCAAACACTTTTTGACTCTTTGACCTTGCACATGTTGTACATATTCTACCTGAGCTCCTAAGATCTTGACATCTGTCAGCTCTATATTCACTATTTTAAATCCAAATGTCTATTTCACAAGGCTAAACTTGAATTCCCTATGCACACCTTACTTTTTAATTATTTTTTAAATCCAAATGGTTAATTTTTGTAGCTTTAAGTTGACATCTCTATGCATGTTTCATTTTGCTTGTTCAACTTTGAGGACTTAGATCTTGAGATAGATAATTCATCAAGACATGAAATTTATATAAAATGTTTAAGGCATGAAAAATAACATTTTCATGTATCTCTTTTACCCTAGTTAATTTTTCAAGTGCATCTAGCTAATGTGTAACCAGACTGACCTATTCATCTCTACATGATGTGTTATGATGGTCTAGTCCCTTAGACTTGCTCATGATATCTTTTGATCCATTAAAGATTTTAAGAACCCTTTTAGAATTTGATAAAACCTAATACATACCAATAATTCCATAAACTAATCAATCTAGGCAAGTTTTTGTATGTGGGCCAAAATTGGCCAACATTTCTGGCAACATCCTAAGATTGCATGTCTGTTATACAAAGACTACTGGCCTTAAACTGATCCATTGGGCATCTAGAGTCTCAAGTATTTTCTCTCAAATAATCATGAAAATTATACAAGGATACCACTTTATATAAAACATCCTCATGAAAAAACAAGGACCAAAAAAGAAATAAAACAACTGTGCCCAAGGCACTTATTGAAAGAGAAATAAACAACTAGAAGGAAATGTAAACAAGGCACTTAGAGGAAAGAATAAAAAACTAATATAATATGTTACAATATAATATAATAGCTAAAAAATATTCTAATAACAAGGCTTTACATGAATTCCATTAAATATGATAGGTAATATCTCTCCATCCAGTTAGACAAGTTGAAAAGCATTATGTTGTTTGCATCCATGGATCAAATAAGGACCACTCCACATGCTATAAAACTTGGTATGGTTTCCTAGATTGGTCTTATTTTAGGACTAGGTCCCCTTCCTTTAATTCCCTTATTTTGGATTTATTGTCAAAGGCTTTTTTGACCTGAGCTTGGTGTGACTCTAATGTCTTCATTAAAAGGTCCCTACTTTCTTAAATCTCCATGAGTTCTATCATCCTCATCTTCATAGGCTCACTCTACATTAAATAAAGCTAATGGGATAACTCCAATGTAGGAATTTCAAGAGAAATGGAAAATTTATATTCCCTTCCATATATAAAGACATATGGAGAAATGCTAATGGCAGATTTGGGAGTCACTCTGTTAGCCCATAAGGCTATCCTTAGATTTATATGCCACACCCTTTGGTTCTCTTTCATGGTCCTCTTGATAATCCTTATCAATTTATTGTTTTTAGACTCTACAAATATATTTCCTTAGGGGTAGTAATTTGAGGATGTGTTGAGGTTGATGCCTAGCTTAAGTGCCCATTCACTTGTCTTCATTATTGGTAATATGATTGTCATTGATGATAAAAGGGAGATAGTTAGCATTATGGATGTCATTGATGTCAAGAGAATCAATCACAGACAAGATTGATAGAGATAAGATCATGTTTTCTAGTTTCATAAGTTGCAATATTATCATACAAAGTTGTCATGCTTTTAGAAAGACTATTTTTAGATGTTTATAAAAAAATTGATAGAAGATTCATTATGGGTTTTTCAAGAGCATGTAATATATATGGTATGTAGGTTCATATGAAGAGAAATGCGCCCAAAAATGATTTATCTTTGCTCTCAACCATTAATAGGGTTTCTTAGTAAAACTATAACATTTTTTTTCATGGAATTCAAAATCATTTCTATTTTTTATGTTGACTAGATATAGGTGGGAACGAGTCACTTAAGTTAAAACTTAATCCTTTCTCATCATTATGAAACCAACTCCTTTGACCTATCAATTACCAACTTGGAGCAATGATCAAAGACTTTAATTTTTACTAAGTCCTCAACTTAAGAATAATCCAAGCTTGATCAATGGTTAGTGCTTAATCACATGATGTAAATCTAATGATGTGCATTGAAGTCAATATATCAAAGGTACCTGAGAGTGAACATGTTAGTGAGAAGTGTCACATTCATAGGAGCTTTTTAGATAGAGATTTAATAATCATATAAATCAATTAGAAGATCTAACAGTGAGCATGTGATCATATAATGCATATCAATAGAGTCTATGGAATCAAAGAGGTCAAAGTGTCTGATGGTTAACACATTAAATATTGAGCTACTTTGAGGAGATCGAAGGTGTGTATGTATTCCAACGTATCAGGAAGCAGTGAGATGAGATTGAGTTCTTGATGTTTAATAATAAATAGAGATAAATTTCATGCTACTTTTGAAGATCTAATGATACATAGGATCTTGGATCAAAATATCAATAGATGCACTTTAAAGATTGAGATGTTAAAGTTTGAAAGCTTGAAAATATCTAATAGAGTGCATGAGCTTGTCAAAGCTTGATCTAATAGTTGCATTTTAAATTTGAGACATTTGAACAATGTTCATTAGATCATGGTATGAAACTTAAAATTAATGGTTAGTATTTAAATATATGTTTATCACAATAATCAAGTGATAGAGCCTATAGGAAATATGCATTATATGATATATAAAATGATATAAATTAATGTGATTGATCTAAATTATGTAATATGGTATGTGCATTAAAACTAGATCCTGATATATGATAAATATAGTAAAATATGGTGATGGTGTATGAATTCAATAATTGATTAACTTTCAAGAGTGTGATGTGTTAACAACTAAGTGTAAACATAGAGAAGATGTGAGACCTAGATTAATGCATATAGACATCATCTAGGAAATACACTATCTATTGATAGAGTGTTGAATAAATTAGAATTGAGAGGGAGAGAGATATAGAGGAAGAGAGATGTAGAGCAGAGTATGAGTAATTATATAATAGGTCTATAACAAATAATTGGATTCATTAATGAATCAATTTTATAATATGGAGTTGTAGATCCATAATAAATTTGATATGTAGGTGCCATCAGAAAAATTGAGTTGGTGCTTAGTTAGGGAGTAGGTAATTTCTTAGAGTAGGTTCTCTTAAATCAGGGGATTGGTGTCTCTTTAGGGATGGTGCCCTTAAAATTTGTAACCAATGAGGTTTGACTATGAGGCTATATTATAATAGTAAATTATAGTAGTTATTCTCATTGTGTTTTTTCCCATATTGGGTTTTCCACTACATATGGCGTTATGTATGCTTGTATGTGTGTGATCTTTGCATATTCACATTAAAAGTGTTAAAAGAATAATTTTATTTAATCTACTAATTCATCCCCCCTCTCAATAGATAGTTGTTTTCTAACAATTCGTATCAAATACTTGTTTCCTTAGAAGAATCTTAATCAACTCAGGTAGATCTTGGACAGTGAACACAAATGGCTAGTCAAGAAGGCTCTTCCTCAAATAAATCATCTCTCTTTAAAGGATCAAACTATGCATTTTGGAGCATTAGAATGGAATAATATTTATCTTCATTAGGATTCGATGTATGGATGTCTATTGTAAATGGATATACAACTCATGCTACAACTCCTACTGATCAGACTGCCAAGAAAGCATATGAGAGCAATGCTAAGGCAAAGAATGTTATCCTTTGTGAATTTTCTAACTTAGATTTTGTTAAAATAATACATTGTAAAATTGTAGATGATTCCTGGAACAATTTGAAGAGAATATATGAAGGTGATGATAAGTTAAAGTAGGCCAAGCTAAAAATATATAAAGGCAATTTTGAAAGTCATAAAGTGAATAAAGAAGAGAAAATTGCATATGACCTCTTCAGAGTAAATGAAATAGTCAATGTAATCAGAGGTATTGAATAAGAGATGAAATATTTGGTCATTGTCAAAAAAGTCCTAAGATCTTTTCCATCTAGGTATGACTCTAAAATATTTGTAATAGAGGAAGCAACAGATATAGATAAGCTCATTGTAGATGAGTTGTATGGAACCTTCATAGCCTATGATGAGAATGGGAGAAGAAAACACTTTAAAGAGATAATTTGGATTCAAATCAACCAAACAAGTAAAATAAGAAGCACCTACATCTAGATCTAAGGATACTAATGAATAAGAAGCCAAATTTGTCAAAAAAATAAAAAATAGGGTCTAAAAAGTACAAAGGTAAGTTACCCTTTAAATTCAACTATGGTAAGGTAGAATATTTTATTTCTTAAATCCCTCTTTAAAAAAAGGATAACTCTAAGCAAGAAGATAATAATAAAAAAATAAAACCTCACTACTCCAAGAAGAATTTATTTAAAAATAAGAAGGGCTTGTACATAAAATAAGATAGTGATTAATTGGATGAGTGTGATATCTCAGATGATGATCATGATTGTACCTTTGTGGCTAAGGGAAATTAAATCCTATTCATTACATTAGAATCAACTTCTATGGATCAACAAAAATATGTTGAAGACTCAAATAAAGAAGAGGAAGGAGAAGTGGATATAGAGGGTGAACTCATTTATGCTCTAAATGAAATTAAAAATATAATAAAAGAGAACTCAAAGAAGAAGAAGTAGGAATAAAAGGAGATTGAAAATGTATCCAAAAGTCTTGAAAATTTTGATCAGATGGTAGTTAGCCTAAAGACACAAATTTAAGAGGCTAAAAGAATAGAAGATGTAGTCAAATTTGAACTATAGTCTAAATATAATGAATATATGAAGTTAGAAGAAAAAATAATGGATTTGAGAAAAGAAATTGAAAAGTCTAAAGTAAAAATAGACAAAGGCCTGAAGCTAAAAGGAGGTTCATAAATTTATGATGAATTGATCAACTCTTAAAATCCATCAAAACAAAAATCTGGTCATGGTTTTTAAAGCATGAAAAGTCCCATAACTAGTACATCTAAAAACTTATATGACAAATTCAAAGTAGAATGAGAATTAGAAACAAAGAATGAAAAAGATTACAAGAATGCCTCTAAAGTTACAAAAATAGACACAATCACTGCTAATGTGAAAAAAGCTAAAGGAGAAAAGAATCTCTAAGAAAAAAATAAAAACAATGAGTCAATCTATGAAAACTTAAGGAAGATGTAGAACACAAAGGTAGCTAATGGATAGGGTTACATAAGGGTGAGAGACTTGAATAAAATAGAGTTAATAAGACCTCCTCATGCTACACAAAGAAATTCTATGACCAGGTATTCCTCATTTTTATATGTTTATTGTTATACCTATAATTAGTTTGGTCATAGGGATAGTGATTGTAGAGTTATGCCTAAAAGGAGAACAAACTTTGTGAGGATAAATTCATTTTCACCCTTGTTAGATACAAATGTAATATGCTATAATTGCAATAATTTTGGTCACATAGCTAAACAATGTAGAACAAACTTTGTAAGACCAAAAATACAAAGTAAAAAAGAAAAGCATGCCTCTTAGTGTGAAAAAAGGTTCACTATTCTTTGAAAAAAGGATAAATAAGACAAATAAAAAACCTAAGGATGTGTGGAAAATAAAAGATCATAAATTTTCACAATCTATGATTGCTCAAACTGCACTCCAAGTCAAGGAACAAAATTTATGGGTAATAGATAGTGGTTTCTTAAAACACATGACTGGTGACAAGATCAAGTTCATAAAAATAAGTAAATGTAAGGAAATATCTATTATCTTGGGAAACAATACTATAGTAAAGATCCATGGTAAAGGAACCTTGAATATAGATGGGAAAACGCCTACACATGATGTCCTTTATGTTGAAGGTTTGAAACACAATTTGTTAAGTGTTAGCCAAATGTGTGTCAATGGATATAAGGTCACATTTAATACAAAAAGTTGTAATATAAGGAGATCTAGAAGATTAGTTGTAGAAGGGAAGAGAACTAAAAGCAATATCTATCATCTTAGTGAAGTGAATGGTAATAGTTTTTTGATAGGAAAAGTTGATGAGAGTTGGTTATGACATAGAAGAATGGGTCATGTCAAGTTTAATAGCCTAGTAAAAGTGATCTCAAATAATTTTGTTAGACATATGCCTAAGATAACCAAACCTATAGATACTAATTGTAAGGAATGCCAATAAGGAAAGAAAATAAGGGTCAAATTTCAAAAAAAGGAGTATACAACTACAAAACTTTACAGTTAGTTCATACTGATCTCTGTGTTCCTACTAAGATAAGATGATCCAAAGGAGAAGGATAATTCATGATGTTAGTAGATGATTACTCAAGAATGACATGGGCAACCTTCTTGAAGGACAAGTCTTAAGAATTTGAAAGATTCAATATCTTTAGGGCCATGGTAGAAAATGAGATTGGATGAAAAATCAATGCCTAAGATCTAATAGAGGTGGAGAATTCACCTCAAATGAGTTCATAGAATACTATGAGAAGCATGAAATCAAAAGGCACTACTCTAAAACAAGGACTCCACATCAGAATAGAGATGTTGAAAAAAAATAGAACAATCGAAGAGATGGATAGAATAGTGATAAAAGAGGCCAAGTTACTTGAACTATGGTATGGAAAACATGCCTCTGTTAAGTATTTCAATGTCTTTAGAAGTAAATGCTACATCAATAGAAAATAAGACAAATTGGGAAGCTTTGAATCAAGATGTGATGAAGTAATATTTCCTGGTTATTCCACCTAAGTAAATCCTACATATGTTACAATAAAAGGATACATAATATTTTAGAGAGTATCAATGTCAAGGTTGTTGAAGGCATGAAACATGTTAAACCAAATAAAGACATATATGAAGAAGAATCAAAGTTTGAAGAGGAAATACTTAATGAAAAACCTGAGGAAATAAATGAAAATCCACTTGCAATATTTGTTCAAAAGGATCATCCTATAGAGCATATCATTAGCAATAAAAATAAAGGAGTTCAGATAAGAAGAAGAGTTTTTATGAATAAAGAGCAAGTAAGTTTTGCTCTAATATCTAAAATTGAGCCTAAAAACTATATTGATGCTAACAAGGATGAGAATTGGCTAAAATCCATGGAAGAAGAACTAATCCAAATTGAAAAGAATAAAACTTGGGAATTAGTTCCAATACCTTAAAATAAGAGTGTAATAGATAAAAATTTGGTCTGTAGAAACAAAATCAATGAAGATGGAACTATCATAAGAAGTAAGGCTAGATTAGTGTGCACATGATAAGCACAAGTTGAAGGCATAGATTTTGAGGAAACATTTACTCAAGTTGCTAGATTGGAATCCATAAGAATGTTTCTATCATTCTATATTTATAAGAAATTCAAAGTCTATCAAATGGATGTTAAGTCTGCTTTCTTAAATAGAAACCTAGAAGAGGAAGTCTACATAGAAAAACCTAAAGGTTTTTAGTTGTCATAAGCAGAATATTATGTGTGAAAAATGAAGAAAGATTTGTATGGTCTAAAATAAGAATCGAGAGCATGATATTAAATATTAGACTAGTACTTGGAACAACAAGGATTTAATAAAGGATATGCAAACAATAATCTATATTTCAAATCAGAAGGTGAATATATGTTAATTATTGTTGTCTATGTATATGATATCATTTTTGGTGGTAGAAACAACACAATGTGCAAATATTTTGCTACATAAATATAAAATGAGTTTGAAATGTCAATTCTTGAATAACTTTATTTCTTCCTTGGTCTATAGATAACATAAATTGATGAAGGGATATTTATATCCCAAGAAAAATATGCTAAGGAAATGCTCAATAATTTTAGAATGGAAGATAACAAACCAATAGGTAATCCCATGATTAATGGATGTAATTTGAGAAAAAAGGATGAGTCCCTTAATGCAAATCAGACTTTGTATAGATCAAGGATAGGTAGCTTGTTATACCTAACTACATCATGACTAGATATCATGCAAACAGTGTGTATGGTTTCAAGATTTGAAGCTCCTCTTAAAGAGTCACATGTTAATAAAATGAAAAGAATCTTTAAATATATCAAGAGTATAATTCACTATGGCCTATGATATCCTAAAGATGAAGGTTTCACTTTGAAAACATATACAGATGTTGATTGGGTAGGAAGTGTGGATAATAGAAGAAACACTATTGGTGGTGCATTTTTCCTTGGAAACAAACTTGTTTCATGGTTGACTAAAAGGAAAGAGTTGGCTACTCTTTCTAAAGTAGAAACAAAGTATGTGGTAGCAGTGGCATGTTACACTCAAGTTTTGTGGATGAAGCAAACACTCAAAGACATCAAGATAAAATACAAATCACCTATCTCTATTCTTTCTAATAATTCAAGTGCTATTAATATATCAAAGAATCTAGTGATGTATTCTAAAACTAAGCACATATCAATCAAGTATCAATTTTTAATACAAATGGTTGCAAATCAAGAGGTCACAATAGAATATGTGTCAACACAAGATCAAATTGTAAATATATTCACCAAACCTCTTCCCAAAGAATAATTTGAGTTATTGAGACATACATTGGGAGTCAATGCTCCTACATCACACCACTAGATCTCAGTAATAGGGCATTAGTCTAGGGGGAGTATGAAAAAAAATTTATTAATCCCTGGAAGAAGAGAGAAAATGAAAATTAGGTATGCATATTTTTGAAAATTTATAATGAGTTGATGGTTTCATATTCTTGGATAAACTATTTTATCTAATAAATGGGGAGACCAATTTGGATAAATAGTGAGAAATTTGGAGTCCCTTTTCCATTAATGTCAAAGGGGGAAAAAGGTAAAAATTTTCTCTATAAAATTTTATGTTTATCAAAAATAGAGAACATGTGTTCAATGTGTTTTTAGGCAAATGTTCTATTGCCTAAGGGGGAGAAATATTGGTGTGAACAACTTCATATCATGTTCATTAAAAGACAATGCAAGTACAATCAATGTTAGAGAAGGAGAAGAACATGTATTACAAGCTCAGAGCATTTATTTTGCCATCAATGATAAAGGAGGATATTATTGGTAATATGATTGTCATTGATAAGAAAAGGGAGATAGCAATATGGATGTATTTATGTCAAGAAAATTAGTCACAGACAATATTGATGGAGAGAAGAGCATGTTTTATAATTGCATAAGTTGTAATATTATCATAAAAATTTGTCATGATTTTATAGAGACCATTTCTAGATGTTTGTAGATAAATTAATAGAAGATCTGTTATGGGTTTTGCAAGAGCATCTCATATATACGGTCACCAAGTTTAGATGAAGAGAAATGAGCCCATAAATGATTTATCTTTTCTCTCAGCTATTACTAGGTTTTCTTAGTAAAAAGCTATGGTTTTTAGTCATGGAATTATTTATTTTTATGTTGACTAGATATAGGTAGGAATAAATTACTTAAGTTATAACTTAAGCCCTTCTTGTCATTGTGAAACTAACCCATTTGACCTAGCAATTACTAGCTTGGAGTAGTGATCAAAGAATTTAATATTTCCTAAGTCCTCAACTTAAGAAATTTTTGATCTTGATCAATGGCTAGAACTTAATCCTATGATGTAGATCCAATGATGCACAATAAAGTCAATATGTCAAAGGTACCTAAAAGTGAACACACTAGTGACAAGTGTCACATTCATGGGAGCTTGTTAGAAAGAGATTTCATGAGCATATTAATCTATAATAAGATCTAATAGTGAGTGCATGATCATACAATGAAGATCAATGGAGAGCATGGTGTCAAAGAGATCAAAGTGTCTGATGGTTATCACATTAAATACCAAACTACTTTGAGGAGATCGATGGTACATATGTATTCTAAAGTATCAAGAAGCATTGAGATGAGATTAAGTGATTGATGTTTAATGATAAATAGAGGTAAATTCCATGCTACTTTTGAAGATCTAAAAAAAAGTAGGACCTTGGATCAAAATATCAATGGATGCACTTTAAATATTGATATGTTAATGTTTAAAAGCTTGAAAAGATCTAATAGAGCACATGAGCCTATCAGAGCTTGATCTAATAGTTACATTTTAAAGTTAAGACATTTGAATGATGATCATAAAATCATGGTATGAAACTTAAGATTAATGGTTAGTATTTAAATATATGTTCATCTCAATAGTCAAGTGATGAAACTTATAGGAAAGATGCATTATATGACAGAGAATGATATAAATCACTGTGATCGATCTAAATTATGTAATATGGCATCTGGGTCAAAACTAGAGCCTAATATATGCTAAATATACTAAATAAATAGAATTATGGTGGTGGTGCATGAATTCATGAAGCACAGAACTTGTAAGAGTGTGATATGTTAATGACTAAGTGCAAACATAGAGAGAATGTGAGACCTAGATCAATGTATATATACATCATCTAAAAATACACTATATGTTGATAGAGTGTTGAACAGATTTGAATTATGAGGGAGAGAGATAGAGAGGAAGAGAGATATAGAGTAGAGTATGAGATTTTATAGAACAAGTCTATAACAGAGAACTGGATTCATTCATGAATCAATTTTGTAATCTATACTTATAGCTCCATAATAGTTCAGATAGGTAGGTGCCATCATAAAAGATGAGTTAGTGCTTAGTTAGGTAGTAGATGATTTATTATAGTATATGATCTTAAATTAGGGGATTGTCATCTCCTTAGGGTTGGTTTCATTAAACTTTGTAACTAGTGAGGATTGATTATGAGGCTAGATTAGAATAGTAAATTCTAAAAGCTATCCTAATCATGGTTTTTTCCATATTAGGTTTTCCATGTACATATGGTGTTATGTCTATTTGTATTTGTGTGATCTCTAAATATTTACATTACAAGTGTTAAAGGACTAATTTTATTCAATCTACTAATTCACCCCCCTCTCAATAGTAGTTGTTTTCCAACATTCATATCAATAAATGCTAAGGCATTATTTGAAATTATAGTAGTTAGGACACCAAACCTGGTTATTATGCTCTCATAGAATTCCAATACTATTGTTTCATTATATTATTTCAAGCCAATGGCTTCCACCCACTTGATGAATTAGTTAGTTGTAGTGAGCACCCATTTATGCCCTAAACTTTAAGGTGGATTTATCATCCCTATGAAGTCCAACCCCCATTGCATGAATGGTTGCTTCACCTAGATTGGGTTAAGTGGAAGAGTTATTAATATTTATTTTCCTACAAATAGAGCACACTTATAACATTTCTTGACCCATGCATATGAATCCTTGAAATGGTTGGGCCAATAATAACCATCCCTTATTATTTTTGTTATTATTATTGTTCTTGGAGCAAAATGGCCTCCTACAGGTCCATCATGAAACTATTCCAAGAGATTTATCACTTGATTATCATCAATGTACCTAGGAAGTACACCATTGAGGTCCTTTATAAATAAAACCCCATTAATCAATGTATAAGGTATGGATTGAACTCTAAAATAACTTCTTTTCACTCTGTCCAAACCTTGGGGGAATTCTCCTATCATCAAGAAATATGTCATATCTTGGAGCTAGCTATTATGAAGTGAAGGTACATATGTTTGTGAGTTACCTTGTATCACCAAAATAACTTCTTTTTCTTCTTGAAGGTTATCCACCATATTCTCACACAAGCCTTTATCTCTTATCATCTTGGTGACTTTGATATTCATATCATTCTCTATGACCTTGGTAATTTATCCTACTCTTTTCTCATTAAGTCTTTGTTAAGGAGGAAGTCCCTAACTCCAAGATGAGACACCTTAAGATAAACCTTGCTATTTAATGTCATTGGCCTAAAATTTTTGAGGCTTCTCAAAATTGCAATAACCTACTTTTCAATAAAAGTGTACTTTACCTCATATCATTTTAGCTCTTGACTAAAAAAGGCAATTGGCTACTCAAGTCCACCATTCTATACATCAGCATAGTTGATATGTTTTGAACATTGGAAAAGGTGTTCAATATTAAATCCTTTGAGAAATTAGGATTCATGAGTGAGGGTAATTGGGAAATGGCTTGTTTGATGGCCTCAAATGTTGTTTTTCCTTCATTTGACCAAGCAGACACTTGGATCTACTTTAGCATGGTGGTGGTGGGTTTGACCAGGATTGCAAAACTAGGTATAAACCTTCTCACAAAGTTTATTTTCCCAAGGAAGCTCTGGATTCCTTTCTTGTGATTGGGTAAAGATAAGGCCAAGATGACACTTATTCTATTAGGGTCAATGGATAACCCTTCCTTTGAGAGAATGTGACCCAAAATTTTTCCTTCATAAATAACAAACACACATTTCTTCAGATTTAAAGAGATCTCATATTATCTACATCTTTGGAAGATCAACTTTAGATGGTCCACATGCTCACTAGAATTCTTGGAAAAAAACTATGATGTCATCTAAGGAAGCTAGTACCATCTAATTTAATAGCCCTTGGAATTCCATTTCCATGGCTCTTTCAAAAGTGGCCCCACCATTTATTAATCCAAAAGGCATTTTTTTACAAGCATATGTACCCCCTTGGTGGTGAAGGCAGTCTTATATTGGTCTAATTTTCTTACCAGTATTTGATTGTAATCTAAATACCCATCTAAAAGGAAAAAATGCTCTAAACCAACAACTATCTGAAGTAGTTGCTCCATAGATGGAAAGGGGTAGTGATGTTTTAAAGAGACCCTATTCAGATCCTTGAAGTCAATACATAATCTAATTTCCCCACTCTTCTTCCTCATAGGTATCAAATTGGCTACCTATGAGGAGTGCTTGATGGGAAATATGATATTAGATTCAATCAATTTAAACAACTTCTTCCTCATAAGCTCTTCTATTTTTGGGTTGATAGGCCTTTGCTTCTACCTTACAAGCTTGACATTAGCCTCTAATTCTATAGTGTGTTAGCATAATTTGGGGTCAAAGCCTCTTCAGTCACTATACTCCCAAGCAAATATGTCTGCATATTCTCTACAAAGCTCTATAAAATCATGATTTTCATCCCTAGTGCTTACCTTCTCAAGCTTAAGGAGCTTGTCTTTGAAGATAAGGACTCTTTCATAGTTATCTTCACTTGTTGACATCACTACCTTATCTTTTCTCATATGATCTTCTTCATGGAAGAGACCTTCAAGGGTGGCAAGACCTTTAGGAAGCTTGTTAGATCTCAATTGAATAATTTTTTCCTCATATTGATGTTTAAGTTTTTATTGGTTTATGGAGGAGAAATTTGAATCCTATTGTAAGAAATAGGTAATTTTCTTTTCCTTTTCAAATACCTTCCAATGAGCTTTATTTTCTGGCACTGATGGTCTTACCACCACTTTGACATGTGGCTGCACCTTAGTCTTTTTAAACTCATTTGGGATATCAAGCTGAGCTCCCATAGCTTCCAACCTATTAGCATGTCCATTTTGGTTCTTTATAACTAATTTTATGTTAAAGGACTGAAAATCCTCAATTAGGTCCCACACTATATGTTTGTATGACTTCATCAAAAGATTCTTGGTGATATTTTGATCTCTAACCTAGTACACTATCAGCTCACTATCCCCATAAACTTTTAGTTGTTTAATGCCTCTCTAATTAGCCCATTAAAGGCCATGGATAAGGCCCTCGTACTCTACTACATTTGAAGAGAAACTAAATTGGAATTTATAAGAAGATAAATTCTTGTCTTTGGAGGGGATACTATCATTGCACCTACACCCACTCCATGTTTGCTCCTTGAACCATCAAAGTACAATTTCCATAATCTATTTGAGTCCTTTTGATGTCTAATGAGGGATATCA
This sequence comes from Torreya grandis, assembly GCA_037957365.1. NCBI lineage: Eukaryota > Viridiplantae > Streptophyta > Pinopsida > Cupressales > Taxaceae > Torreya > Torreya grandis. The sequence goes on along the minus strand of JARHVA010002283.1, from coordinate 272,811 downwards.
TGGATTGATTATCTTAATGTAAGTAGTATACACCCATGTACCTCTCTTCAACTTCTTCCAAGGGATCAACTAACTAATTGGCATACCATAACTCATCTAAGAACATATCTAGTATCTCCTTAAGATGAGTGTTTAGTTCTTCAACGACTATGAATTCATCCTCATCAAGGATAGTGTAATTTAGGTTTATACTATCTAGACCATAGGGTTCAATGTGAAATTGTGCAATGGGCTCAGCCTTAACTAATATTTTGGTCCCATATCTTATTCTAAATGTTATGTATGACTAGTCTACTACTAGATAACCTCTAAATTTTGTTGTGAATTCTCTAGATAAGCATAATGCAAAACAAAGAGGCATATATAATATGATCACATATTTAGAAACTAAGATACTAAGGCAAGCATATAGGGTCAAGTTGAGATCTTTGATGATACCAGATGACTTGGTGGAAGATATATCAAGTTGGAGCACTCCTTTGGATTGGGTCCCATATTTTAGACCAAGCTGATCTGTTATGGATTTTGGCATTACTGAGGTACTAGCCCCACTGTCTACAAAAAAATTATGTATCAAAGAGTCACCAGTAACTATATAAATTTAGAAAGGTGGAGGATTGATTACTTTACCTAAATGTCCCTCAATAGTCCATTTGATTTTATTGGTGAGAACTTCATTCAACTTGTTTTATGGTTTGTCCACAATTGGTGCAACATTAATCTTGGAAAAACCTTATTGAAGAATATCCAATAGCAAGGCATGAAAAGTATGTCCCACATTGGCACACTCACATTGGACCTTTTCATTTGTTCCATAATGTTGATGGGTGAACCACCAACATTTGAGAGCCACAACTACAACTTGAGTTTGTGAGTTTTGAGGGACATCAAAATTATCCTAATTTTGATTCCTTGAAACTATTGTAACCTTTGGAACAACAAAAACACATTTATTTGATATTGAATGAGTAATCATATGAGGCTCTTTGACTATTTCCTAGTTACCATCCATGTTCCTGCTTTTGAACAATGTATTTTATACCATTGAAATGTATGCTTGGACATAAATAGACTACTGATTGAGTGCATAACACTTTTATTTCTCATAATTGACCATTGTAACACCTAATTGGATTATTTCTTGATCATGGCTTTGAACTTGTTGAGTCTCTTCTAGTTTTATCATCATGGGTACCTCTATGTTCATGGCCATAAAATCTTGATTGTACCCATAATTAGCAACCTACTAATATTGATCATTGAAATCTTGAGTGAAATCAATGATTGGAAAAATGGATTTCCTAAAAGATTGATTTCAAAGTAGAGTCCCCTCAGCTTCTTGAGTAATATTTTTTTAACTAGAACTAGGGTATTGGAAGTGATTACAACATTTGGATTATATTTGTTTTGCCTAACATAGTTAGGTTACCCTTGTCCTTGGTTTTGACCTTGGCCTTAGCCTTGGAAGATTAATTTGTAGGGTGGTCTATTTTATTGATAAATTTTCTACTGAGGTTGATATGAGGCTTATTGAAAGTTTTTTGCCTCTTAATATTCACTATTTCATTTCCTAAATATTGGAACATGCTCTTAATCTCTTGAAAGTTGTTTTGTTCTTGGGAATCACTAGATTGACAAGTAGAAGCCTTTTCTTACTTAAGTGAGGGTATGGTAGAAATTATAGGCATATGATGAATACCAATAAGGGGAGGAATATAAATAGGAGGTGGTATGATCTTAGGGAATAAATGCATCAGTGGTCTAGGTGTAAGCTTGTCAGCCTACACCAGATAATTCTTTGCTCTAATTACCACCTCATATGCATTTGAAAATGTGTTTCCTCCCATGGATTGGATCATCACCGTAATGTCACTATTTAAGGCCTTCAAATAGTATAGGAAAGCAAAGTCAGGTGTAGACTTAACAAAGACTAGGATTCTATCCCAAGTCTACCTTATGTTGAAGTCTTGTATAATGTCATGAGGGGCTCTTTGAATTATGGTTAATTGCTCTAAAAATGAAAAATGGTCACTTTTATCTTAAAATATCTTACATAATGCATCTCCTAACTAATCCCATGTGGAAATGAAATTAGAATAAATGATTCTCTATGAATATAGGGAGTTACCTTTGAAAGAGATGGATAATAACCTAATTTATACATTTTCCTAATTGATATAATGAATATTGAAAAAATTAGCTACATCCATGAGGTACTCAGAAGGGGTTGTAGATTGGTCTATAGTAAAATAAGGAACACTTTTAAGAGATACTATTGGAATAGAATCATATTAAGGGAGGTTTAGAGGACTTTGGCCATTAAAGGCCACAAAAAGGAAAGCTCTAGGGGTTGTCATGTTAGTAAAAGGGGATAATAGAAATATTCTTTCTAAGGTAGGCCTAAAAATGGGTTTGGGTGGGAAATTTCCCTTAGATGGGTGAGTATTAGCAAACCTTAGATTTTTAGCTAAATTTAAAGGTAGTTCAATGAATTCAAAGGGATACCTATAGAATATAAACTTGTAATCACCTTTGGAATGAGATGTAAGTCATTACTCTACTACTAAAATGTTGAATCTTCTTTTGGAGTCTCTAGATGTTGTTTCTTGGAAGCTATAACTACTGCAAATTGATCAAACCAATATCAAACATTGACCAATCTTCTTTTAATTGTGTCCCACTAATTGTGCCATAAAATATTATGACATGGAATTACACCCTTTTAGAGGAGTTATTCAGGCCCCCCCACTCCCAATCACAATATTAGGATAACCCCAGGCTATGTGTAACCTATGATGGGGATGAACCTCTAGAGAAGGCTGACTTCCTCTTGATGAATCACCTAAATTAATGCTACTATAGGTAAAGGGTTAAAAAAATGGGAAAAGGGGTCCTAATAAATCTAATAAGGTGATGCACCAAATTTAAATGAGAAATCATATAAGAATGAAGTAAACACTAAGGAAGCATAATATAATGCTAGCTCAAAAAATCTCAAAAAACTAGCAAGTTGCATAAGTGTTACATAAAATAGGTATAGGAAACTTGAATGAAGGCAAAGAGGATTTATAAGACTCAATGAGAGCTTGCATCAATGATATATAGAACACTAACTTAGACCTGAAACCAACTTAAAGACACCTAGAAATGAGTAAGAAAGAAGGACAATGGGAATGTCATATTCTCCTTCACAATGCCATCATGCACAAGCTTTACTACACACAATTCAGAGGGGAAAGATAGGTAAATAAATTCTTTATTGCTTCAAGAGATCTTTCATACAAATTTTGATAAGGTCTAAGCTTATCAAATGAGAGTCTCTACTTATTCTAGAATTGAGAGAGATTTTCTTATCAAAAGTGAGAGAGAGTTTACAAATGGAAAATAATAAGAGATATAAGAGAAAGGGGAGAGAGGGGGATCACACCATCTAAGATCATTAATTAAACTACCATCTTTATTAATTTTTGAAACATCTTTGATCCAATTAGGAAAAAATGGCTTTGAGAAGAAATAAATGCTTCACTATACTCTCTAATCCTTGAATCCCTTTGATTTGATCTTCTATGGCATCTCCACTTGATTTCATTATGAAGACAAAGTCCTCATATCCATAGACTTGATAGAGCCATGCCTAAGTCTACTTTTAGTGGTTGTAGGTAGCTATTTGTCAAAGATATGATCATGTCAAAAGATGAGACACTTCAAACCTAACCTTACTTCAACCTAAACATAGGCCTTTACTATAGATTGAAAACCAATCCAATTATTGGTTTTCCTATAGTCACTATGTCAATGAAGAGCTTACATACTGTATAACATCATTATTGAACTATATTAGGTATAAATAGACCTATTTTTTCTCTAAAATTTTTGGGAGCTGAGAATCCACTCACATAAGGATATTCCTTCATGAAATGATGTTAAAACCTTAATAAAACCAAGTTTACATGCATTGAATCTCGACTGAGATTCAATGACATCCTTCAAAATATTTTCCCTAGTTTGACATTAGGTCACATTTTCTCTCTATTGAAATCTTTTAGCTTTGAATTTTAATGTCAGCCATTGATCTTGATATGGGTTTCTAAAAATGTGCCACCTAATAGTTCTTCATTTTTTTAAGGATCCTAATGACTCTTTGACCCTATGTTCACCATCAATCTTATCTGCATGACTCAACCCATACCATTGATCTCTATTATTAAGATAAAATTTGCATCATTGATCACCCTATTCACCATGATCATGACACTTGGCACCATTACATTTAATCTTAATATCCTCTAACTTTTTAACCCTCACTCACACTATTAGATATTCACAACATAATTGAACATGTATCATTGGATCTTTCTAGACCCACTAATAGCATCCTCACCTACTCACCATTGGATCATTTGATTCAATTGATCATTGATTGTTTATCTTATTCTAGGAACTTTTTGACTCTTTGACCTTATGCATGTCGTAGATATTTTACCTAAGACCCCAAGATTTTGACATTTGTCAATTTTATGTTCACTTTTTTTAATCTAAATGGCTATTTCACAAGACCTAAACTTGAAGTCCCAATGCACATCTTACTTGTTAAGGATTTTTAAATCTAAATGGTTAATTATTGTAACTTTAACTTGATATCCCCATGCATGTTTCATTATAGTTGTTCAACTTTGAGGACTTAGATCTTGAGATATATATCTCATTAAGACATAAAATTTGTAGAAAATGTTCAAGTCATGAGAAAACTATGTCCATGCAACTATTTAACCTTGGTTGACTTTTCAAGTGCATCAAACTAATGTGTAACTAGACTGATCTATTCATCTCTACATGATATGCCATGATGGTTTGGTCCTTTAGACTTGCTCATGATATATTTTGATCTATTAAAGATTTTAAGAACCCTTTAATACATTGATAAAACCAAATCCATACTAATATTTCTATAAATTGATCCATCTAGGCAATTTTCTATATGTGGGCCAAAACTGGCTAATATTTCTAGTGACATCCTAGGATTACATGTCTGGTATGTAAAGACTAGTGGACTTAAACTGATCCATTGGGCATTTGGAGTCTCAAGTATTTTATCTCAATTGATAATTAAAATGATACAAGGCTTCCCCTTTCTATGAAAACCTTATCTTAAAACAACAAGGACCAAAAAAGAAATAAATTAAAAACTATTCCCAAGGCACTTATTAAAAGGGAAACACATAACTAAAAGTAAATGTGAATAAGGCACTTATAGGAAAGCATAGAAACTACTATAATAATTTAAAATATCATATAATAGCTACAAAATTTTCTCATAACAAGGATTAAATGAATACCATTGATTGGGATGAGTAATACCTCTCCTTTTATTTGGACAAGTTGAAAAACATTATTTTGTTTGCATTCATGGATCAAACAAGGACCACTCCACAAGATATCAAACTTGGTATAGTTTCCTAGATTGGCCTTATTTGAGGACTAGGTCCCCTTCCTTAAATTCCCTTATTGTGGCTCTCTTTTCAAAGGATTTTTTGACCTGAGCTTGCTGTGACTCTAACATCTTCATTGAAAGGTCCCTGGTTTCTTCAAGCTCCATGAGCTATATCATCCTCACATTCATAGGGCCACTCTCCATTAACTCAAGATGATAGGCTAACTCCAATGTAGGTAGTTCAAGAGAAATGGGAACTTTGGGTTCCATTCCATATATAAATACATATGGAGAATTGTCAATGGCATCTTTAGGAGTCACTCTGTTAGCCCATAAGGCTATCCTTAGATTTGTATGCCATAATCTTTGGTTCTCTTCCATGGTCCTCTTGATATTCCTTATCAATTTATTATTTATGGACTTTGCTAGTCTATTGACTTGGGGGTAGTAATTGGAGGATGTTTCTAAGGTAGATGCCTAGCTTAAGTGCCCATTCACTTGCTTTCATTATTAGCAATATGATTGCCATTGATGACAAAAGGGAGATAGTTAACACTATGGATGTCATTAATGTCAAGAGAATCAATCATAGACAATATTGATGGAGAGAAAAACATGTTTTATAATTTCATAAGTTACAATATTGTCATACAAAGTTATCTTGCTTTTAGATGGACTATTTTTGGATGTTTGTAGATAAATTGATAGAAGATCCATTATGGGTTTTTCAAGAGCATCTCATATATATGGTCCACAGGATCAGATGAATTAAAATGAGCCCAAAAAAGAATTATCTTTTCTCTCAACCATTACTATGTTTTCTTAGTAAAACCCTAAGATTTTTGGTCATGGAATTCATAGGCATTTCTATTTTTATGTTGACTAGATATAGGCAAGAAATGATTGCTTAAATTATAATTTAGTCCTTTTTTATCATTGTGCAATCGGCCCCTTCGACCTAGCAATTACTAGATTAGATAAGTGATCAAAGACTTTAATATTTTCTAAGTCCTGGACTTAAGAAAATTTTAAGCTATATTAATGGTTAGCTCTTAATCACATGACATAGATTTAATGATACACAACAAATTCAATATGTCAAAGGTACCCAAGAGTGAACATGCTAGTGACAAGTGTCACATTCATGAGAGATTATCAGATAGAGATCCAATGAGCATATTACTCTATTAGAGGATCTAACATTAAGTTCATGCTTATAAAATGAAGATCAATGAAGTTTATGTAATCAAAGAGGTCAAAGTGTCTGATGGTTAGCACATTAAAGATCAAACTACTTTGAGGAGATCAAAGGTGTGCATGTATTTCAAAGTATTAGGAAATAGTGATATGAGATTAAGTGCTTGATGTTTAATGATAAATAGAGAAAAATATTTTTCTATTTTTAAAGATCTAATGGCACATAGGATCTTGGATCAAAATATCAATGGATGTGTTTTATAGATTGAGACGTTAAAGTTTATAAGCCCGTAAAGATATAATGGAGTGCATGAGCCTATCATCTCTTGATCTAACATTTGCATTTTAAAGTTGAGACATTTAAATAATGATCATCAGATCATGGTGAAAAACTTAAGATTAATGGTCTGTATTTAAATATATTTTCATCTCAATGTTCAAGTGATATAACCTATAAGAAAGATCCATTATATGACACAAAAATGATATATATTGATGTGATCAATCTAAATTATGTAATATAACATGTGTATCAAAAATAGAGCTTGATATATGTTAAATATACTAAAAGATAGAGAATTATAGTGGTGGTTCATGAATTCAAGAAGTAGGAAACTTGTAGGAGTGTGATGTGTTAATGACCAAGTGCAAACATAGATAACATGTGAAACCTAGATCAATGCATATATACATCATCTAGGAAATACACTATGTGTTAACAAAGTGTTGAATAGAGTTGAATTGAGAGGGAGAGAGAGATAGAGGAAGAGAGATGCATAGTAGAGTATGAGAAGTTATAGAATAGGTATGTAACACAAAATTGGATTCATTCATGAATCAATTTTTTAATTTTGACGTATAGCTCCATAATAAATATGATAGGTAGGTGCCATTAGAAAATCTAAGTTAGTGCTCAATTACAGAATATGTCATTCTTTATAGTAGGTGTTTTTAAATCAAGGGATTGGTGTCTACTTATGATTGGTTCCCTTAAACTTTTTAACCAGTGAGGATTTATTGTAAGGCTATATTAGAATAGTAGATTCTAGCAACTATTCTCAACATGGTTTTTTTCATATTGGGTTTTCCACATACATATGGTGTTATGTCTACTCATATGTGTGTGATATTTGTATATTTACATTAAAAGTGTTAAATGACTAATTTTATTCAATATAATAATTCACCCTCCCTCTTAATAGATAGTTGTGTTCCAACAATCATCCCAACAAATTCTAAGGCATTATCTTAAATTCTAGTAGCTGGGACACCAAACTTGGTTACTATGTTGTCATAGAATTCTAATCCTCATTTTTCATTGAATTATTTCAAGGTAATGGATTCCACCCACTTGGGTAAGTAGTCATTTATAGTGATAAATAACTTATATCATGTACTTGAAGGTGGATTTATCATCTCTATGAAGTTCAACCCCCATTACATGAACAATTGTTCCACTAGAATTAGGTTGAGTGAAAGACATTTTAATATTTATTTGGTTACAAATATATCACACTTCTAACATTTATTGACTCATAAATAGGCATACTTTAAATAATTTGGATGGTAATAACCAACCCTCATTATTTTTGTTGTTATTGTTTTTGGAGCAAAATAGCCTCATGCAAGTCCATCATGAAACTGCTCCAAGACCTTTGTCACTTGATTGTCATCAATACACCTAATAAGTACCCCATTGAGGTCCTTTATAAATATAAACCCATTAATCAATGAATAAGGTATGGATTGAAGTTTGAAATACCTTCTTTTCACTCTGTCCAAACCTTGGGGGCATTCTCCAATCGTCAAAAAAATTATCATATCTTAGAGCCAGCGATTATGAAGTGAAGGTTCATCTATTTATGAGTTATCTTGTGTCACCAAAAAAAATTATTTATCTTCTTGAAGGTCATCCACCATATTCTCACACAAGCCTTTTCCTCTTATCATAAATGTGACTTTTATATCCACATCATACTCCATGACCTTGGTAATCTAACCTACTCTTTTCACATACATTTCTTTGTTAAGGAGGAAGTCCCTAACTCCAAGATGAGACACCATAAGATAAACATTTCTATTAAAAAGCATTGGTCTGAATTTTTTGAGGATTCTCAAAGTTGTAAGAACCTGATTTTTAATAAAAGTGTACTTTACCTCATATCTTTCTAGCACTTGACTAAAAAAGGCAATTGGGTTCTAAAGTCCTTCACCATTCTTCTGCATTAGCATAGCTGATATGTTGTCAATGTTGGCAAAGGTGTCCAATATGAAATCCTTTTAGAAATTAGGATTCATGAGTGAGAGTGCTTGGGCAATGGCTTGCTTGATGGATTCACATGTTGATTTACCTTCATTTGACCAAGTAAACACTTGGCTCTTCTTCAACATGGTGGTGATGGGTTTGACCAAGATTGTAAAACTAGATATAAACCTTCTCACAAATTTTATTTTCCCAAGGAAGCTCTGGATTCCTTTCCTATGCTTGGGTAAAGATAAGTCCAAGATGACACTTATACTATCAGGTTCAATGGATAACCCTTCCTTTAAGACAATGTGACCCAAAAGTTTTCCTTCATAAATAACAAACACACATTTCTTGGGATTTAAGGAGATCCCATATTCTTTACATATTTGGAAGATCAATCGTAGATGGTCCATGTGCTCACTAGCCTTCTTAGAGAAAACTATGATGTCATCCAAGTAAACTAGTACCATTTGATTTAGTAACGTTTGGAAATATATGTCCACATCTCTTTGGAAAGTGGCCCCAAAATTTAACAATCCAAAAGGTATTTTATAATAATCATATTGCCCCACTTGGTGGTGAAATAAATCTTATATTGGTCTATTTCTCTTACCAATATCTAGTTGTAACCTAAATACCCATCTAAAAGGAAATAAAAAACATTTTGAACTAGCAACTATCTCAAGTAGTTACTCCCTAAATGGAAAAGGGTAGTGATATTTCAAAGAGACCTTATTCAGATTCATGAAGTCAATGCACAATCTAATTTCCCCACTCTTCTTCCTCACAAGTACCAAATTGGCTACCCATGAGGAGTGTTTGATGGGAAAGATGATCTTAGATTCAAATAATTCAATCAAATTTTTCCTTATAACCTCTTCTTTTTTGGGGTTGATTTTAGCCTTTAATTCTGTAGCGTGTTTGGATAATTTGGGATCAAAGCCTCTTAAGTCACTATAGTCCAAAGAAAATATGTCTACATATGCTCTAAAAAGCTCCATAAAATCATGCTTTTTAGCCCTAGTGCTTACCTTCCTAAGCTTGAGGATCTTGTCTTTGAAGATAAGGACTCTTTCATAGTTATCTTCACTTGTTGGCATCACCACCTTCTCTTTTCTCATATGATATCCCTCGTGAAAGAGACCTGCAAGGGTACACACCTTTTAGGAATCTTGTTATATCTCAACTGAATAATTTTCTCCTCATACTAATGTTGAAACATTTCCTAGTTTATAGAGGAGAACATTACTGCCATTTTAATAAAAAGGTAATTTGTTTGCCATTTTCAAAGACCTATGAATGAGCTTAATTATCTAGGACTGATTGTGTTACCACCGCTTTGACATGTGGTTGCACCTTGGTCTTTTTTAACTCATTTGGGATATCAAATTAAGATCCCATAACTACCAACCTATCATCATGTCCATTTTGGTTCCTTGGTACTACTTGAATGTTAAAGACCTCAAAATCCTTAATTAGGTCCCACAATCTATGTTTTTAAGACTTCATCAAGGGATTCTTGGTGATATTCTAGCCTTTAACCTAGTGCATTATCAACTCACTATCCCCATAACTTATACTTGGTTGATTCCTTTCTTATTAGCACATTGAAGGCCATGCATAAATCCCTCATACTCTACTACATTTTAAGAACAAATGAATTGGAATTTTTAAGAAGAGAAATTATTGTCATTGGAGGGGATACTAGTATTGGACCTACACCCACTCCATGTTTTCTCCTTGAACTACCAAAGAACAATTTCCATAATATATTTGAGTCCTTTTGGTGTCTAATGAGGGATAACATGGAATGATTCTCTTCATGTAAGTAGTAGACACCCATGTCCCTCTCTTCAACTCCTTCTAAGGGATGAACTAACTAATTATCATACCATAACTCATCTAGGAACACATCTAGTATCTCCTCAGGATGAGTGTTTAGTTCTTCAATAGCTATGAATTCATCCTCATCAAGGATAGTGAAATTTAGGTTTATACTATCTAGCCAATAGGTTTGAATGTGAAATTATGCAATGGGCTCAGTCTTGATTGATACTTTGGTCTTATATCTCATTTTAAATGTTATGTATGACCAATCTACTGCTAGATAACCTCCAATTTTTATTGAGAATTCTCTGGACAAGCATAATGCAAAATTAGGAGGCATATATAATATTAGTACATCTTAAGCCACTAAGACAATAGGGAAAGCATGCAGGGTCAAGTTGAGATCCCTAATGATAACATATAGCTTGTTGGAAGATCCATCAAGTTGGAGTACTCCTTTAGATTGGGATTCATATTTTAGACCAAGCTAATTTGCTATGAATTTTAGCATTACTGAGGTACTAGCCCCACTGTCTACCAAGTAATTATGTACTAAAGAATCACCAATAATTATAGAAATGTATAAATGAGGAGGCTTTATTACTTTACCTGACTTTCCCTTATTAGGTTATTTGATTGCATTGGTGAGAACTTCATTCACCTTTTTTGATGGATTATCCATAACTAGTACTCCATTAATCTTGGACAAACCTTCTTGAATAATATCCAATGGCTAGGAATGAAGAGTATGTCCCATATTCAACCTTTTCATTTGTTACACAATGTTGATGGGTGAACCACCAACCTTTAGTTGTGATTTAGGAGCCACAACTACACCTTGATTTTATGAGTTTTGAGGGACAAAGACATTCCCCTGATTTTGATTACTTAGAACTATTAGAACCTTCAAAATAGAAAACACACATTCCTTTGATATTGAAGGAGTAATGGTTTTAGGATCCTTGACTCCTTCCTATTTACCATCCATGTTCCTTATTTTGAACCTTATATTTGTTGCCACTAGAATGTATGCCTAGCTAGAACTAGCATGTTGATTGAGTGCATAACACTCTTCTTGCTCATAATTCACCATCATATCACCCAATTGTCTTGGTTGTTGATCAAGTATTTGAAATTTTTAAGGGTCTTCTAGCTTTAAACTAGAACGAGGTTGTTAGAAGTGATTGCATCATTTGGATCATATATATTTTTCTTAAGATAGTTAGGTTACCCTTGTCCTTGGTTTTGACCTTGGCCTTGGCCTTAGAAGCTTCCTTTGTAGGGTGGTTTATTGCTTGATAAGATTAATAATGAGGTTGATATTAGGATTGATGAGGCTTATTAAAAATTTTATATATATTAACATTCACAATTTCATTTCTCAAATATTGGAACATGCTCTTAAGCTCTTGAAAGTTATTTTATTCTAGGGAATCACTAGATTGACTAGTGGAAGAATTTTCTTTCTTAGGTGACGGTATAGTAGTAACTATAGGCATAGGAGGAATGTCAACAATGGGAAGAATAGAAACATGAGGTGGTATAATCATAGGGAACAAAGGCATTGGTAGTCTAGGTATATGTTTGCCAATCTATACCAAATAATTTTTTGCTTTGATTACCACCTCGTATGCAATTGGAAATGTGTTTCCTCTCATGGATTAGATCATTACTAAAATGTCATTGTTTAAGGCCTTAAAATAGTATAGGAAGGCAAAGTTAGGGGTAAGCCTAAAAGAGATTAGGATATTGTCCCAAGTCTTTTGGAACCTTATGTTGAAGTCTTAAAAAACTTCATGAGGGGATCTTTGGATTGTGTTTAATTGCTCTCCAAGTGATAAATTGTCACTTTTATCTTCAAATATTACATAATGCATCTCCTAAATAATACCATGTGGAAATGGAATTAGAAATAAGGTTTCTATATCAATTTAGGGATTTACCTTTGAAAGAGAAAGCTAATAACCTAATTTCAACATTTTCCTCATTGACATTATGAATATTAAAAAAATTAGCGATGTCCATGAGGTGTTCAAAAGGGGTTGTAGATTGGTCTCTAGTAAAATAAGGAACACTTTTAAGAGCTACTATTGGAATAGGATCATATTAAGGGAGGTTTAGAGGACTTTGGCCATTAAAGGCCACAAAAAGGAAGCTCTAGGGGTTGTCATGTTTGTAAAAGGGGATAATAGAAATATTCTTGCTAAGGTAGGCCTAAAAATGGGGTCGGGTGGTAAATTTACCTTATATGGGTGAGTATTATAAAACCTTACCATTTTAACTAAATTTAAAGGTAGTTCAACAAATTCAAAGGGAATAACTCTAGAAGCTAAACTTTTAGTCACCTTTGGCATGAGATGTAGTCATTTCTCTGCTACTAAAATGTTGAATCTTCTTTTGGAGTTGCTAGATGTTTTTGCTTAGAAGCTATAACTATTAAAAATTGATCAAACCAACATCAAAATTTGACCAATATTCTTTTAACTATGTCCCATCAGGTGCACCATAAACTATTATGATCTGTAAATTCACCCTTATGGATGATTTATGCAGGCTCTCCCACTCCTAGTCACAATATTGGGATAACTCCAGGCTATGGGTAACCTATGATGGGGATGAACCTCTTGAGAAGGTCAACTTCCTATTGATGGATCACCTAAAGTAATGCTACTACAAGGAAAATGGTTAGAAAATGATAAAATGGGTCCTAAGAAAGATAATAAGGTGATTCACCAAAATTCAAATGAGAACTCACATAAACATGAAGTAATATTGAGGAAGCATAAGACAATGTTAGCTTACATAATCTCACAAAAATAGTCAGTTGCATAAGTGTCTCACAAACTAGATTTAAGAAAAATTGAATGAAGGCAAAGAGGAGTTCTAATACTCACTAAGATCTTTCATCAATGATAAAAATAACACTAACTTAAAACTACAACTAACTTGAAGACACCTAAAAATGAGTAAGAAAGAAGGATAATGGGCATGAAAGATCTCCTTCACAATGCCATCATGCACAAGATTTGATACACACAATTTAGAGGAGAGAGATAGGTAAATAAATTATTTATTACTTTAAGAGGTCTTTCATATAAATTTTGATAGGGTCTAACCTTATCAAATGAGAGTTTTTTCTTCTTCAAAAATTGAAAGAGAATTTCTTATCAAAAATGAGAGAGAGTTTACAAATAGAAAAGAATAAGAGATATAAGAGAAATGGGAGAGAGAGGGGGAGCATGAAACTTGAGATCATTAATTGAGTTACCATCCTTATTGATTTTTGAACCATCTTTCATCTAATTAGGACAAAAATGCTTTGAGAAGAAATAAATTATCTAATGTACTCTTCAATCCCTAAATCCATTTGCTTTGATCTTCTACACCATCTCCACTTGATTTTATTATAAGGATAAAGTCCTTATATCCATGGACTTGATAGAACCATGCCTAAGTCTAATTTTAATGGTTACGGGTACCTATTTGTCAAAGATATGGCCATATCAAAAGATGAGACACTTCAAACCTAACCCTACTTCAAATTGAACATAGGTCTTTACTATATATTGAAAGCAATCCAATTATTAGTTTTCCTATATTCAATATGTCAATGAAGATCTTATAGGATGTATAACATCATTAGTGAGATATATTAATTATAAATAGACCTATTATACCTCTAAACCTTTTAGGAATTGAGAATCCACTGCACAGAAGGATTTCCCTTCATGAAACGATGTTGAAACCATAAAAAAATGAGTATACATGCTTTGGATCATCTAATAGAGGTCTCAACTGAGATTCAATAGCATCCTTTAAAATATTTTCCCTAGTTCAACCTTAAGTCACATTTTATCTCTACTGAAGTCTCCTAGATCAACTTTTAATGTCAGCCATTGATCTTACTCTAGGTTTCTAAAATTATGCCATCTAAAAGATTTTCATTTTTTCTTAGGATATTTCTAATTCTTTGACCCTATACACACTATATATCTTATCTACATAACTCAACATGTGCTATTGATATTTATTAGGACGATAAAACGTGCACCATTGATCACCTATTCACTATGATCATGACACTTGGCACCATTGCATTTAATTCTACTTGTTCAACTATGAGGACTTAGATATTGAGATAGATAGATCATCAATACATGAAATTTGTAGAGAATGTTCAAGGCATGGAAAATACTATTTCCATGTAACTCTTTGACCTTGGTTAAATTTTAAATTACATCTAACTAATGTGTAACTAGATTGATCTATTCATCTCTACATGATGTGTCATGATGGTCTGGTACCTTAGACTTGCTCATGTTATATTTTGATCCATTAAAGCTTTGAATAACCCTTTAAGAATTTGATAAAACTTGATCCATACTAGGAATTATAGAAATTGATCCATCTAGGCAAGTTTTTGTATGTGTGCCAAAATTGGCCAATATTTCTGGTGACATCCTGGGATGGCATGCCCACTATGCAAATATTAGTGGCCTTAAACTGATCCATTGAACATCTGGAGTCTCATGTATTTTATCTCAACTAATCATGAAAATGATACTAGGATTACCCTTTCTAGAAAACCTCCTCTTGAAATAATAAGGACCAAAAATAAATAAAAAAACAACTATGCCTAAGGCACTTATTGAAAGGGAAACACACAACTAAAAGGAAATGTGAAAAAGGCACTTAGAAGAAAACATAAAAAACTACTCTAATATGTTATAATATCATACAATAATTACAAATGCTTCTAATAACAAAGCTTTAAATGAATGCCATTAATTTGGATGGGTAATACCTCTCCATCCAATTAGGCAAGCTAAAAAGCATAATGTTGTTTGCATCTATGGACCAAATAAAGACCACTCCACAAGTTGTCAAACTTGGTATGGTTGCCCGAATTGGCCGTATTTGAGTCCTATTTGAGGACTAGGTCCCCTTCCTTGAAGTCCCTTGTTATGGATCTCTTTTCAAAGGCTATTTTGACTTGATCTTGGTGAGACTTTAATGTTTTCATTAAAAGGTCCCTAGTTTTTTCAAGCTCTATGAGCTCTATCATCCTCATGTTCATACGCTCACTATCCATTAACTCAAGTTTATGGGCTAACTCCAATGTAGATAGTTCAAGATAAATGGGCAATTTGGGTTCCCTTCCATATACAAGGACATATATGAAATTTCCAATGGAAACTTTAGGAGTCACTTTGTTATCCCATATGCTATCCTTAGCTTTGTATGCCATAATATTTGGTTCTCTTCCATGGTTCTCTTGATAATCCTTATCAAGTTCTGGTTTATGGACTCTACCAGTCTATTGCCTTGGGGGTATTAATTAGAGGATGTGCTGAGGTAGATGCCCATCTTAAGTGCCCATTTATTTATCTTGATTATTGGAAATATGATTGTCATTGATGATAAAAGGGAGATAGTTAACACTATGGATGTCATTGATGTCAAGAGAATCAATCACAAACAAGATTGATGGAGAGAAGAGCATGTTTTATAATTGAATAATTTAAAATATTACTATACAAAGTTATCATGATTTTAGAGAGACTATTTATGGATGTTTGTAGAGAAATTAATAGAAAATCTATTATGGGTTTGTCGAGAGCATCTCATATATATGGTCTGTAGGTTCAAACGAAGAGAAATGAGCCCAGAAATAATTTATCTTTGCTCTTGGCCATTACTAGGGTTTGTTAGTAAGACCCTAATGTTTTTATTCTTGGCATTCACATGAATTTCTATTTTTATGTTGACTAGATATTTGTGGGAACCAATCACTTAAATTATAACTTAAGCATTTTTTGTTATTGTGTAACCAGCCCCTCTGAACTAGCAATTACCAGTTTGGAGGAGTTATCAAAGAATTTAATATTTCCTCAATCCTCAAGAATTTTTCAATCTTGTTCAATGATTAGTGCTTAATCACATGACATAGATCCAATGATTCATAATGAAGTCAATATGTCAAAGGTGCCTGAGAATAAATGTGCTAGTGATACGTGTCACATTTATGGGAGCTTGTCACACAAAGATCCAATGAGTGTATTAATCTATTACAAGATTTAATGATGAGTGCATGATCATGCAATGAAGATAAATGGAGTACATGGAGTCAAAGAGTTCAAAGTTTTTTATGGTTAACATGTTAGAGATCAAACTAATTTGAGGAGATTGAAGGTACATATGTATTCTAAAGTATTAGGAAGCAAAGACATGAGATTAAGTGCTTGATGTTTAATGATAAATAGAGTTAAAGTATGTGATACTTTTAAAGATATGATGGCATGTGGGAGCTTGGATCAAAATATCAATAGATGCACTTTAAATATTGAGATTTTAAATTTTAGAAGCTTGCAAAGATCTAATAGAGTGCATGAGCTTGCCAGAGCTTGATCTAACTGTTGCATTTCAAATTTGAGACATTTAAATTATGATCATTAGATCATGGTGTGAAAATTAAAATAAATGGTTATTATTTAAATATATGTTCATCTCAATGGTCAAGTGACAAAACCTATAGGAAATATGCATTATATGACATAAAAAATGATATAAATCTATGCGATCAATTTAAATTACGTAATATGGCATGTGATTCAAAAATAGATCTTGATATATGATAAATATAGTAAAATCTAGAGAATTATGGTGGTGGTACATGAATTCAATAATTAGGAAACTTGCAGGAGTGTGATGTGTTAAAAACCAAGTGTGAATATAGAGAAGATGTGAGACCTAGTTCAACGCATATATACATCATCTAGGAAAGACACTCTATGTTGATAGAGTGTTGAATAGAGTTGAATTGAGAGGGAGAGAGATAGAGAGGAAGAGAGATGTAGAGAAAATTATGAGTAGTTACATAACAAGTTTGTAATAGACAACTGGATTCATTCATGAATCAATTTTTTAATTTAGAGTTGTAGCTCCATAATAGATTTGATAGGTAGGTACCATCAAAAAAGCTAAGTTGGTGCTTAATTAGAGAGTAAGTGATTCCTTAGAGTAGGTACTCTTAAATTATAGGATTGGTGTCTGCTTAGTTGTTTCCTTTAAAAATTTTAACCAATGATGTTTGACTATGAAGATGGATTAGAATAGTAGATTCTAATATCTATTCTCACTATGGTTTTTCCTATATTGGGTTTTCTAAATACTTATGGTATTATGTATGTTTTTATGTGTTTGATATTTTAATATTTACATTAAAAGTGTTAAAGGACTAATTTTATTTAATCTACTGATTCAGCCCCCTCCTAGTAGATAGTTGTGTTCTAATAATTGGTATCAGAGCCCTGGTTCTTTAGAAGAATATTAATCAACTCAGGTAGATCTTGGATAGTGAACACAAATGGCTAGTCAAGAAGACTCTTCCTTAAATAAATCTATCTTAATGAATTTATTACTTATTATTGGAAAAGGGAAAGAAGAAACTAAGTATGGATATGGTTTAAAAACTTTTTTCATTATGCATGCATAAAATCAGAAGATTGTGGAGAGCTCCTCATTGCCTTGGAAGGATGACTTGTAGTTAAGAAAGTATTAAAGAAAAATTATTTATTAGATAAATAGTTGAGTGGATTGCATAGAAATAGACATATCTCAAAAGCAATGGATTCTTCTGGGGCTATCAATTGACACATTTTAAACAATCAGGTTTATAAAATAGAAAAGAAAGTACTTGTATAAATAATAAAAAGGTACTAAAATTGAATAAAATAATGTTTTCTTAATAAAATATATTAGAAATGATTAAATTAGTGATGAGATAATTAATAATAGTGTTATAGAGTTGGATTATGCTTTATAAAATTAAAAAAGGGTTAGTGAATAGGTAAGAACACAAAAAATTAGGTTTGGTTAGGGGTAGGTAGGTGAAAACAACTTGTTTGTTTTTCACTGCCATAGTGACCATTGGTTGTTGGGTTGACCGTCATCAGTTAAGGTCATCATCGATGGTCAAGATTATCATTAGTCTTTGGGAAAACAATTGGTGGTTGAGACAACCATCGATGGTTACTGTGTGTAGGATATGGGTCGGTAACAGTAGTAGAAAAACAATGACCAAAAAAATACTAAAAATTGCATATAAATAACTAAGCTTGGTCACATGACCATTAGTAGTTTATTGTTGATCATTTATAATGCAACAAAATTTATTAATAAACCATTTTTATTCATTTATTGGTTATTTTGATTGATCAATTTGGTAGTATATTTAATCATTAATTTAGTCATTGAATGTTGTTCATTGGTCATTTATTTAGTCATGGTAGTCATTTATTTAGTCATTGTAATTATTAATTGTCATCAATTGGTAGTATATTTAGTCATTTTTATTCTCTAATTTCCATCCATTGGTAGTATATTTAGTCATTTGATTTAACTGATTTCCATTTATTGGTAGTATATTTAGTTAATTTAATTATTAATTGATGTTAATTAGTAGTATATTTAGTCATTTTAATTATCTAATTTCCATTAATTAGTAGTAAATTTAGTCATTTTAATTTTTAATTACCATCATTTGGTAGTTTATTTAATTATTTTTGTTCACTGATTTCTGTTGACTGGTAGTATATTAATACATTGTTTATTAATTTCATAATCATTATATTTACTACTAGTTTAGTAGTAAATTCTCATTTATATGATATGAATAATTTATTAAATACCATAAATTATTTAATGTAGAAATAAATATTTTTTTTGATACTTGAGAATTATAAGGATTCCAGGCCTTTTGACAAAAAAGATTCAACAAAAACAAAATAGTCTGGCTCAGCATCCTTCCATGCCGAGGCATATGACTGATCTATTAACAAAACAAAATACTACCAAAGCATCTTTAGACACATACATATTTATACTACTATCTTACTACTTTAATGACTATTAACAATCAAAAGCCAACAAACTAATCAACTATTCTAAAATTACTAATTCCATAAGTTTCCCCTGATTTGTGTGAATTTTCTTCTTCTCTGGGTCCTCAATTAAACCACCTAATGATCTACCCAAAGCCACCAGATTCTCACTTTCCTTTGAATGGTTCAAATCCACCATCTTGTTATCCTTCTAAATGCCTAAAAATTGCTCACAGGCTAAAAAAATAGTCTTTTCTATACTTTACCAGCTACCTCCCCATGCTCTTATTTTCCTTTTCACCAAGGTAGAGACTTAAAAGACCCTCTCACCACTCCTTTACCCACTATTTAATTTCATTGAACCTATCTTTATCACACCTCATCACCCTCCATTTTTCCAAGCCAAGAATTAGTTTCAGATGATCTTCAACAAAAGGCAAACTGACTCCTTGCATTTCTTCTAACTTTAACTACACTCTACAGACTGATTCCACATCCTTGGAAAAATCAACCAAAGATAGGAATTGAAAATCAAGCTCGTGAAACAATTATATTGAGATAAACCCCAAATATTTTCTCTCTAAAAATGACAAAAGAGGAAACAACCCAAGCAAAAAAGGTGCCAAAGCCTCTACCAACTCAAACCTGTATTCCAACAATATAAAAAATTCCACCATAGCTTGAACCTAGGATCTATCCATCATAACCAAGCAAATATTAAAAGAAAATAGTGAGGCCAAGTTAGAATTGATTCTAACTCAATGAATCTACACTAGAAAATCCATGCCCAAAACTAACTTGATATCTACTGCCACTTCAGGAAAAGGAGTCCAAAAAACATTTGACAAATGCATCTTAGAGACCATTCCAACAAATCCTATCTCATGACTTTTGGCTTTTCCAAAAGCTAATGGCCAACTGATTGATTCCAAATAAAAATTTTCCATCTCTGCTACACCCCAAACTTGAACACTGCTAAACTAGGAAGCCTATCAACCATCCTACTAAAATACCACTCTAAAACCACTGTAAGGCATAAATATCCAAAACGTGAGAAAAAAGATGACATAAATGCTCCACATCTCAACACCACCAAAAAATTATTCTACTAGCTTTAAATGACATTGGCCTTCACACTTGGGAAAAGCTGAAGAATGATTACCTTGATAGCTAATCACTTTCTCATGAATTCACAATCTTTCAAAAAATATTTCAAATCATAAAAATGATCTATATTAACAAATACTGAGACATCATTAGTTTGTTTAAAAATAATAATTTAAAGAAAATACCACAATATCAATATTAAAATTACATTTTTACATATTTTTTAAATAGTAATCTAATATTGATATTTCTTAATTAAAAACCTAAGCAAATCATATTATCAACATTAAAATTGATTTTTTAAAACAATATAATGTTAATATTTCTCAATTTAAAAATCAATCTGATCAAAAGGCCAATAATCCTCCTAGCTCTTATTAGCATTTTCCATCCTTTTCTCCTCATACTAATCAATTGATTCATTGGCCAAAAAATTGGCCACTTTATTACTTTCTCTGAAATAATGGTAAAAATATTAATTCGACATCATGATAAAAAAGGTAATCTATAATAGAAAAAAGTATAATGCAATTTTGATGAATTGTAAGATATATATATATATATATATATATATATATATATATATATATATATATATATATAAAATCAAAAATTTCAAAGTCTAAGAGTTTACAACTCTTACAAATACACCATGATAAAGATCCCTGACTAACACATTCAAACTACTACATAAAGCAGTGGGCCAATCTATCAAATAGCTAGTATATGATAAGCATTAACTATGTTATTTTTTGTAAATATTGTAGTGACCACCATGTGAAGGTTCCTTCTTTCCCTTTTAGATAGATAGCTCCATCTATTTTGTCTTCATAATCAAGGGGTATGTTACTTGTGACCTTTAAAATATGTACATTTGCATCTCCTATTCCTTTCAATTTGACTCCATGTATAATAGATAGTGAGTGAATCTTCCTAATGCCCATAAAAACACCATAAAATAGATCCAACACCCTAGCTTTATCCCCTTCTTGGAGTTTATCAACACATTTTTGCAAAAACAAAAAAAAAACACATTATATTGAGATATAAAACATTTGATAACACAGATATAAACATTTAGTAAATATTTATAATAAACTATAAAATAATGATAGGAAACCTAAAACCATGCACACAACATATTAAACAAAAATTAACTTACCATTATTTGATATATAATGGATGTTAGATACATAAGGTGTGAATATGTTAGTAGTCATATGCCATGAAGATGTGGATGCTACAAGGATAACAAGTGCCATTCCTCCAATTATTATAATATATTCTATAGTTCTTGTGGGCACCTTCCTCACTACTAGGCACAACTTTATAATGGCTATAGGCTCAGCCTATAGTTACTACAGGTACATCCTAATCCCTATATACACCTCTCTAGGAGTTGCAAGTTACTTCCTCACAAACAATGAGCTATGGATTTGGCTATGAGCTATTGATATATTCATGGAAGACACTAGACAAGCTAGAGGAGGAGTGAAGGAAGATTAGAGTAGAAACTTCAAACATTTCTAAGGAATGACCATACCCTTGAATAACAAAGTAAGTGCTACAAAAAATACATACACTTCTAATCTCCATTTGGAGTGTTGTAGACCAAAATTTATGACTACAGGGATACAAAAGAACCATTCTCTACTTTTGGTCATTTCATGGAAAATAATTTCACTCTACCAATAAGAGAGATCTGGGATCTTTTCTAGATCACAAATCCCAAGTTTGATAAAATGGCTAATTTCAAAATTAAAAGTTCACTAAATAAATAATCCATTAGCAATCATCCTCATTTATTGGGAGTAAGATAGAAGAGAAACAAGCCATAAGTAGGCTCATACAAAGGAGATCAAGAATAACAAATGTCATCACCCACCTTCCTCCATGATTATAAAGGATCTAACTTGGATAATAAATAAATATCCACAACAACCACCTTGTGTAAGGATGGAAATAGTCTCTCATACCACTGCAATACCACTGCTCTAGTGCTTTGCAGGTCATCATGATTGCATACAGGTTACTGAGGGCATAATTAAAGGATAGGACACTCTGATCACATAATTACCTAGGGGTAATAATAGAACAAAATCATGACTACCAAAGTAATATTTACATGAGGAAATAATAAGCTAAGGTTCCATTCTAGAAAACACTCACATGTAGATTTCTTATGCCATAACCCTAGAAACAAATTGTTATAAAGGTATGGTGTGTCTTTTAGTCATAGAAAAGCACTTTATTTTTTTAATATATCATGTATTATACTAAAAATCATATTTAATCATTAAAATATCATTCATCAAGTATTTTCATGAGCTATGCCAACTCACCACTCAAAACCCTCATTATAACCTCATCTTATCTTTTTATATCATACACATACCATGTCACTTGGGGATAAGTGACACTTCATGTGGGGGGGGGGGGGAGGAGAAGAATGTTACAGACAATCAATCACATGATAATCTACACATGAAAATTGAAAGCCCATGATTACACCATAACTACACCCATATTCAATTAGAGAAATAGTCAATTTTATTATTTTCCAATTCGAGATCATAGCTCATTCATAAAAAGACCTAAGCAAGATAGTGTTTTAGCTTACAACCAAAACTACCATTATTAAATAAACTTGCTTCACTACAAGTAATAGTTTGAAGGTAAAATTGGGTGTTTTGAAGAGATATCTATTTGATAAATTTGATACAAAGATAAACTAGCTAGAATGGGAGGTTCAATAGTGAGAAGGGAACCCTTAGACCATAGGCAATTACAAGGAGACCCAAACAACTAGGCCATCTTCAACAAGGTTGGATGGGCTACCTATTTTGATTACTGTAGCATTTTTTAAAACCTCTCACTAGAGAATTTTTAGGGTCTTTTACAAGAGAACAGGTGATAGTATTTGACACAATATTTGGTGACTGTAGAGTTAGGGCCTATGTATTTATCCTATTCTATTTAACAACATTACACTTAAAATCTTTGACATTCCTACATACCTAATATTGTAGAGATAGGAAACTTGAAACCATGCACCTAACATATTAAACAAAAATTAATTTACCATTATTTGAAATCTATGTCAAAATCTATGTATGCACTCTATGAAAAACTAAGCTCTAAGCTTCCATATGTAAGTTATATATTCTCCCTTATTTTCATAATCTATGTATACTAGCTAATTGCACTTCACTACTATTCTAATGAACTTCTATCACATAGATAATTATTACCCTTATTTACATAATAAAATAACCATTACTTACTTGCATGTGGTTTCATAAAACTCACCTCAAGTTTAGCACCACTACTACTATGAATATCATGTGCATGCTCATCGAGTTTATCATAATCACTATCAACATTGAAATGAAGTGATGTAGCTTTTTAGAGAGCTCTATTGATAGGGCCTTTTTATTTTCATTCTGATTTCATATAATTACTCTGCATGCAGTTTAATCATCATGAAAAAATTAATATAAGTCAATTAAAAAATGCAAAAGCTATAAATTTTTGTCCAAAAGAAAATTTTAAGCATGAAGAATGATAAAACATTGGAATAGATAACTAACAAAAACTATTAAATTACCTCAACTTTAACACAACTATGACTTTGATGTACATCCTTATCCAGTTCATCATGATCACTATCAATATCAGTAGCTCTATTGACATCAAGGTGTTTTCATTTTTGTGATGTTTTGATAAAATTTCTCTACATGTGGTTTAACCATCATGCAAAAAAATTTAAAAATAATTCAATAGTCAAGTAAAGAATGCAAGCTATAAATTTGTCCCAAAGAATATTTTTTGGATCACTCTAACAATAAAGAGACTAGGTTGGATTCCCCTATGCTCAGATTTTAATCTACATATTAAGAGGCATTTGTATACAAAATTGTGAAACAAGAAGAAATCATATCAATAGAGCCTCTTACTTCATTTGAATCTATGGAATTATGCTCATTCTATGTAGAAACTATAAGATTAATAGAGGCAACCAACTATGAAAATTTCTTAGTGAGACAATATATAAAACTCGTTACATGTTGGTACCCTTCATTAAAGTTGACATGATCTGGAGAAGCTCTTATTGGTCATCTAATAGATGGATATGAAATCTCTATTGATGAACTATATTTCCACTTCATCATACTCTTAGATTTACTAATATCTAGTGCTGCAATATAATTGACAATATATTCTATACCTAGTTCTCGATTACTATTTTCCACCTAAAATACAATGTCAATTTCAACATTTAGTAATTTTAATAAAAAATCAAAATAAATAACACAACATAAATTGAACCAAAAATACATACACTTACTCCAAATTTGTCCATTTTGGCCTACAACCTGCCTCAGCCAAATGTATATCCAACCCTCACATTATTTGTTACTCTGTTTATCAAATATTCTTCAAAATGCATACTTTCTTTCAATTCCTCCCACTTTTTAGGAGATAGAGTGGATTATAACCTCTCTTTTCCCTCCATGATTGTTTTTCTAAAATTATATTATAAATTCTTCATCAAAAGTCTCATCTTTTGCTTGTAATATTTTTTAGAGATTTGTCCACCAGTAATCTCAAAAGCATTTTCCATTTTTTGTATAACATTTTCCACACTTCATGGATCTTGATCTACAAAATCTGATTTATAAATATACAAATGGGCCCTACATATTACACCCAACTTGGAGACCCACCTTGCAACATTTGGCTCAATAGCCTCACCATCTCTTGATACCTCAACCAAGAATGGCTTCTTGCCTTTTGATTTTCCCTTTTTTGCATTCCTATTTGTAGATATATACAAATCTTGACTCAATATTTATCTTTAGACAAAAGTAGACACATCTTATATTAAGCCACTACCAATATTTCTGGCTGATCCACTAGTTCCATCAAAAGTTGTAGATGCAACAGGTGCACTTTGATGCACACCAGATGTAAGCGGTCTCTCTTCATGAATTTCATTAACTAGAGCTTCATGCTCCTTAGCCACATCAAGTGTGGTATGAGTAGGTATATTAATACTAGTCTTTTTATATTTCACTTCAAACACATCCTTTAATTTTGAATAAATCATTTGTAGACTTATTGTTCCTTTGATTTCATGTTTTTAATAATATCACTTATAATTTGTGCTAAGAGATCATCATAATGTTGCACACCACCATGTGTTATATCAAGATACACATTACCATGTGCTATATTAGGCTTCACATCATCACAACTATTGGCTTCTATGAGTTGGTGACACTATATCTTTTCTTTCCTTTTGTTATTTCTCTGCATTTTCTTTGCACTATTTTCATTGCCTATAAAACAAAAAAATATCATATTATGTCTTATATACATAAATATCTTACCTATAAAATTTCATTAAACACTATTAAACAATTAATATACTAATTTGTGGATTTACAACTTGCTTGTTTGTCAAACCAAGATGAGATAAATATTCATTATTATTGGCCACATTTTATCTATGAAAGCACTCATAATCTGTCACTAAAATTTTAGCATTATTATTACTATCATCTAATTTACACCTTAAAGTATTTTTCCTCATTTCTTGATATCCAAATAAATAATAATGTATAAATTATCAACTTGAATTAGTATAAGAGTAGTAGAATATGAGTTTGAATCTCAAATTTTGGACATTGAATGGGCTTTTGCTTTTAGAAAAAAATCATTAAAAGTGACCATTTTTGAGGGATTAGAAACACTAAATTCAACATTAAATAAATAGTTGTTAGGGAAATAAAACATAAAACCCTAAAATAATCATAAGACAACAAGATAGCATTCATTAATTCACTTCAACAAATAATTGAAACTAGAATTTGGCCATAAATTATAACTTCATTATATTGATCTTTAAAAATATTTTACAATACATTTCAAAATTTTGTCCTAACTGAATCCCATAATAATGATTATCATTTGGTCTTGGTTTCCCTTTTATAGGTGAGTAAGGGAAGTGATAAGCTTCAGACTATAACATGTCAAAAAGTGTCATTTTAGTTACCCACTTTTAACATAAATAAAAAAGTCTTAATTATCAATATTTACATAGGATTATATAAAAGCAATGAAAGATGACAAATGATTATATGTTGAATTCTAGAGAAATTACAAGATACCAAAGTCCATTAGTCATCATAAGGTACCCATGATCATTCAGATCTGGTAAGGTCCTCTCTTGATGATAGTATCTCCAAGGCTTGGTACTTCACTACAAGGCCTATTCTTCTGTGGGAGCTAGATATGTTTGATCCCATTGGTACACTATGTAATCATGAGGCCATTCTTACTCTTATATTTTTTATGTGTTGACCAAGTGACTCTTCCATGTATTTTTTAATAACCCTTTGGTACCCGTGATGATTTTTGAGTATCCAACATCTACTGCAATTGTTCCGTCCAAGGTTAAATTGATGTTATGAAGATTTATCTCACCATCCTTCTGTAAATGAGTGAGGTATTTGGGAAAAAATTGGATAAACTCATCTATCCAATCCTTGAATCCTTTCAATTGATCATCAGCCCTTAGTATCTTAGGCATGAATCATTGCTTTAGTGTGTGAAATGAATCCATTCTTGTCTTGATCTTTTGGTCTTCTCTAGATAAGTATTGAAATTCATCTATGACCATTCAAACCATTTTCTTAGTAGGCTTTAAGGTTGAGGGGGCCTTAACATTTCTTTGTAAAATTATATACAAAGTTATTAAGGTGTGATGTGTAGGTTTCCATTTCTTAAATAAGGGGTCGATATAGGTACATGGGCCTTCATCTGATCAACTACTTGTAACAAGGAGACATAACATTCATACACATTTTCTAATTTATCCACGATTAGTTTAACCTTATGCTCCAAGATATTTTCAAATACCTTGAGGGTTTGTCTCTTTTATCCTTCCTTTGTTTCTTCATTAGTCTTTTTCAACTTGTTAATTTCTTATTTTATCACATTTACTTGTTCAATAGTGATTACACCTGTATTAGTCTGGATGGTAGGGGTTGATATACTATTAATTTTGTACTTTAGAAAAGACCTCCATTTAATTGCTCTTTAAATTTCACATTTTTTATGAATAACCTATTCACTTTATCATTTAGATCATTATTTGCTTTCTCATATTCTACCAATCTAAGCTCCATACCTTTAATCGTAACCCTAGTAAACATTATTGAGTGCATTGTCATAGTAGCTGCCTCCAATGCTGATGTTTCTTGAAGTGTCTTTACCATGTTATTCCCTCTCATTTCTTGTATAACATTAATCAATCTTGATTTTTCTATTCTTTTTTATTTTTTCCAAAAGGATAGGGTTTCAATTCTTGGATTGTAACTTATGTCACTTATTCCCACATCTGAATTGAATTCAAAAATAAACATGGGATCTTCTTGGCTTCTTAATTGATCTAATAATAATATCATTTTTATATCCATCCCAAGAATGATTAGTATGTTTCTCTCCAATACCAATTTGATGGCCTCCTATGGGTTGATATTAATTTCATTAATCTTGAGATCCTTACAGTTCTGAGAAACAATCTAATCATGTTGGGACTATTTAGTACCCATATTATTAATCTAGAGTCTCTCCTTAAATTCTTTCATTTTCACCTTGATCCAAAAATCCTTAAACTCAGGGGTCTAGATAAATTCATCATATTCAATAAACCTAAGAACAATGACCACTCTTTCATCATCATGCATCTCTTGATAACTATGTGCATGCACAACTACCCTTTCTTCTTATTTTTGAGCCTTAGTTGTAAGTTCAAAGAGTTGTTGATACAATTCATGATAATCTTCCAAATTCATTAGCACATTGGCTACCTCCTCTATACCCCCCACCTCTTAAATTACTTCATATGCCACTAATTGGGGTACTTCATGTGTCTTTTGCTTATTAGGCTTTGATTGCTCTATAGGTGATTTTGATTATATTATAATAGTTTCTAGAAGGGGTTCTGCAATCACAACACCACTTGGCCTCTTGATGGGTAACTTGGTGGGTTTTAGAGACTACCCTTTAGGTTCCTTTTTTTTTTAGCATAAAACCTTTCAAAGTTATCAATTATCAAATTTATCCTCTTAAAAGTATCCCCTTCTTCCACATAAAAACCTAGGAATTC
The DNA here is from genome assembly GCA_037957365.1 of Torreya grandis. Lineage (NCBI taxonomy): Eukaryota > Viridiplantae > Streptophyta > Pinopsida > Cupressales > Taxaceae > Torreya > Torreya grandis. The sequence continues at coordinate 243,943 of JARHVA010002283.1, read as the reverse complement.
AGTGTCTCTCTTTGTCTTCTCTTCCTCTAATCTTTTTATGATTTCCTATTTCCTTTTCCTATGAAACACTTCATGAGGGGTAAGTAAATTTATTACTACATCTTCTTCATAATCAACCTCATGGGTAATCCTAGCTCTACTGAGTGGTGTTTACCTTAAAAAGTTTATATTTTCTTTGGGGTCAAAGACCCTTTCCCCTCTTGACTTCAAAGAATACCTTACCTTCAAATAACTTTGTAGATCTTCTAGACTATCAGACCTAATGGAAAATTCCCCACATACAATTACGTTAGGTAGGAATGTCCCCTTTTTATACCTCTTTATAACATCCTGCTCCATCCATAACATTTTCCACATAAATTCCAAAATTTAATTTGAAGGGAAATAAATTTAGGTAAGATGCGTGGGGCTTGAGGACACCCATAACCTCTTATCACTATTTGGTCTGCTAGAAAGAACCAATCACCAAAATTATGGGTATGTCCCTATTCTATGTTCAATTCTAAGGGTCTTAATAATTATATAATTTCAATGGGCAATCTTGGTGAAATATGACCAAAATTGGTCATGACCCTTACTACAAAATCATGATGAAATGTCACTTAATCATTATTCCTACATTTGTTATCCTAGATGTAACACTAATGTTTCATGTGTAACCTATTTCCTTATTGGTTAGTCATTCCCAAGCACATCCTCCTAGTCCATTTATCTTTGTTTTGATATAATACTAAATGACATAGTAAGGAATATTTTTTGAAAGTGATATGGTCCAAGTTTTCTCTCACTTGTAAGAATCCCTCATGTATCCCTTTCTCAATTAGATCAATAAATTCATACTCAACATTTAGTTTAGGGTTTTGAATCCTCATTTCCATAATCATGAGACTAATTGGCATCTTCTCCTAATCATCAATCCTAAGAACTTGGCACAAATAAAAATAAATTCTTTTAAAATACACTTGAAAGTCCTCCATGGCAAATGGATCATTGTTGGAAGGGGAAATAGGTATCCTTTTATTGTTTGCATCCCTTTTCATGGGAAAAGGAACTTTATCACTCATATAGGTTTTTATAAATCTCAGATAGTCTTACTCACTTTTATCTAGGTAGATCTTGGTGATGTCTTGCTTATTCAACATGAAACACTCTACAATTGTTGCTTTAGTCAATACCACTAATGGTGAGATATCTGGCATTCTTACAGTCTTAGTAGCTAGGTGATAATGTTGTGTTAGTACTTTAATAAACTCAACATTTATGAATAGGTTTGGGACTATTAGTTTAGCCAAGTCTAAGGCCCAAGGATTCGAACTTGGAATCTTACCATCCCTCTTATCATAGAAGTATCAAAACTAATCCCACCCTGATATAAGAACAATTGGGTCTTTGCATTCATGAGATACATCTCTAAACACCTTTTTGAATCCCTTGTTTATTGATTTGGGTAACACATCAAGTATGGATTGTTGTAAAGTTCTCTTTTTTCTTTTAGAGGCTATGGATTCTTCCTTCTTACTCGCAAGTTCACTTCTTTTGGGTGGCATGATGAAGAATTTACTCCTACTTGATTTATTTGTCTACTTATAGAATTAAGCAAATTCAATTCTTATACACTTATTACAGAGGGTTTTTGTGAACTTACCTAGTGAAATAATAACTATAGAGTCTTCCTCCTTGAAATCCCTTGCTTTTAGTACACTGTTGATCTATTTAAATGATTACAAAAATGGTGTCAACTCCTAAATATATTTGTTGCTGAGCTCGGTCACCTCTCTATTAATGTTAATTCATGCAAAATATTTCCTAATATGTCCATATTTTGAGTTTGAATACATACTTATGATCTTGGGAAATCAAATGGTTCATGTTTAGAGGTGTAATCATTACCACTGATGATTTAAATACTTTAACAACTTGTACTGTAGTACCAATCTATCATATCAAGATTGCTATGAGGGTAATGATATGGTAGAGTTAGCATTTTAATCTCCCAATTATACAACACACTTTCTCTTTTCTTATTATAGGATAGTGGGTCAGAGAGTCTCATACCACCACCACACACACACCCCTTTAGACTCCTATGAGATGGAGGGTTAATTCTAGTAGTTGAGTGATTATTTACCGCCATAATGTAGTGTTACTATTTACCCCTTGTAGGGCTGTAGTTTACTTTATTTGTTAACATGTTCTCACCACCACCCCGTGCTATTCATATTTAATTTCCATGGTATTATGGTAAGAATTTGTACATTGACCTATATGTCCCACCATCCCATGCATACCGCTATTGACTACTACGATAGTGTGGTATTGGATTTTTTTATGTATTTTAGGTGGGAGTAGAGGGGTATATTATGAATGTAGTATTTTAGGTATCATTTTATTGAAAAGATTAAATAATTTTATAATTTTGCAGTCTCTTAGTTTTAGTTTTTAGTGTCAGTCAAACCTAAGAGAGCATTTCTTTGTTTGTAATGAGGAGGCTTAGTTAGGTAGAGAGACTTTTAGCATAGGAATCATGGATTTAGTCATTGGGATCAAGGCTAGTTATGATAATGAAACTAGACAATTTTTGGAGGTTCTAACACAGGGTTTGTCATTTTTCAAAATTTTGCATAAGTATGGAACCCTTGTACCTTGAGGATTTTGGTCTTATAATTCATTGTTGACCTCTTCTTCTGGTTCTAGTCTTTTAAATTTCTCACATTATAAGTTGATGAGGATATTTAATTCAGGGGGTTAATTGACCATCACCTTTACCATTGATGTCAAAAGGGGAGAATTGAAGTAGTAAAACATAGCATGATCTAGAACAACATGACAGTACTTAAGTTAGGGGAGCATAAAAATAAGGGGGAGCATGACAAGGAATTCTACTTGTCTTTTCACATAAATTGTTTAATAGTATAGGTTAAATATTTTTTCACCTAATGTTAAGATATCTATAAGTATTATTAAATCACAGGTGTTCATTATTGTTTCCTTCACACAAACATATTCAATGCATGTGGAGGCTAGAAGATATATTAAAAACTAAACCTATCCAAATATCATAGAAATAACTATAATTTATTTCCAAGATATTAAAGAGTTGTTTACTTTTATAGGTATCTTGTTGCATTATTTGATACTTTGGACCTTGCTTGTTTCTTTTCATATCTAGAAATTCTAGAGAAGTTAGAAAAGTGTAGCATCTAGAAAACATGTAGGACATACAAGAAATTATATTCTAACTAAACAAAATTAATTTCAACCAAAGTAAGAAAACTAAGAATAATGATTGAACTTAACTTTAAATGCACTTCAAATCAGTAGTGAATATCTCAAGTTTTGTATATAATGTACTAGTAGAATAATGATGATTACATTAAAAAAATGTATCAGTAAAATAATAGTGAATAAGCACACCTATAATCAGATCTTTATTACATTCAATAATAAATTACACCATACATATAACCAAAGTTTAGGTGAAAAGCTAACAAGTTAAGGTGATAGGGTAGTTAAGGTGATAAAACATCATCATAATCATCTCCATTACTAGCAAGATCAGAATCTTGATCACCCATGTCTGTATTTGCTTGATTTTCTTCCTCATCCTCATTTGTGACATGTAATACATTCTCTCTCCCAATATTTTCATTGGTAATCATAATATTTTCTTAAAACACTCCACTTCTTCAAATGTTTCTTGTAAATTAACATATTACCCATCAGGTATTATATAGACAACTTCCATGAATTTTTATTTTGAATGTGACTCTGTTTGAATGACATATGACCATCCTAGGCTTCTTAAATCATCAATTAGAAATGATTGGTTAATTTTAAGATTAGAAACATATGGCTCATCTGTCTCTGAAAGAAAAAGAGGCTACCTTAATGATTAGGGGTAAATATGCTAAATCAAAAACTATAATAGAGGAATGGATTGTTTTTATAAATCTATTGATACAGGTTGCCTATAGCAATTATAGGATTTCACCTACAAGTTACCCATAACAATTGCTAAGCTATAGGCTTTCCACCTATATGTTGCTCATAGTAACTATATGTTTTCACTTACAAGTTGCCCATACCAACTGTAGACTTTCACCTACAAGATCTCGTAGCCACTACATAGAACCATCTATTATTGTGATAATAATTAATTGGTTTTTTAAATACACATCCAACTATTTTATAAACAAAGTAAATGATTGAAAAGGATCCTCCATATTAGCTTTATGGATCCCTCACATGCATATAAACTTGGATGTGCTACCAAAAGATGAATAAGATAAGGATAATGAAAAGGAGAAAAGAAGCAAAATAGCAAAATAGAATATATTTTCCTTTACCCAGTTAGGGATAAAAACAAGCAAATTTAAGTTACTAACCACCTGAAGGTTAACTGGGTTAGTTGGAAAGTATTTTTACCTTTCCTAATTTAGTGTTTTTGGTTGGAGCTAATAAACTACCTTATGTATTTAAGGGTAGAACTTAGATTAGATTAATGATGATGCTATTGTAGAAAGTAATTTCATTCTAATTTCTAAAATATGGAAATCTACTATAACAATCTTTAATTGCTACAAAGTTGAGTAATGAAAAGGTTGATTATGTAAGAAGCTTTTGTAAGTCTCTTGAAGAAGGATTGGAACTCAGTTCTTAATGAGAAGGGCACCCTCAAAAGGAGTTATAGTGAATATATTAACCCTTCTTAGATTAAAGTGTGTTGTGTGAGTTGATTTCATTATTATTTTGATTATATGAAGTGTGATGCATGTGTAACTCATTCTCTTCAACACTCACCAAGAATTTAGAGCACTTTATAGAATTAGGATACATAACACTCTATAGGATACAAGGAACTATGTAGAAATTTAAATTCAATAAATATAGCTAGGCATCACTCTACAAAATTAGATGTTATACCTCTACATAAATCCTTGTGGTCAGTTTTGTGCATTTTTTACTTGTAGGATTCTCAACTTTCAATGGCTAATTAGTAGGAAACATAACGACTACTTTTCCCTTATTTTTTTGACCATGTGTAAGAGGCAAAGATTAAAATTATATGCTGTAAACTATCTATTATTGGCACCTCTCCATTTATATTTCTAATATAAAAAATATCCATTGTAGTTAAAAATAATAATAATGGTCAAATTGTAATACACAAAGATAATGAAACTTTGGATTATTTGTATACTAGTTTTTGCATTTATACGAGCATGTTGTAATTCTAAAAATCTTGTTGATCATGTAGACTTATGTTCAATTTACATGTCATCTATAATGTGCGTAACAGAAGACTGTGATGATTGGAAATAAATAATTGTTATTTTTATCCATGTTTTATTGAGGGCCTTCCTTATCTAGATGATAATTAAAGAAATTATTTAGCAATGGAACATGTAATTTATTCTTGTTCTATTGATAAACCATAATAATTTAAACATATGGAAATCTTATCAATGTTAATGAATACACAAACACTAACAAACAGGGTAATGAATTCTTTGTTGTAACTTTGAGCATTACTTACTAGCATAAGTTATTAACATGTTGAGATAAGATGAATTATTCTAACAATTGATATACTCCCATGTGTGGACATATAGTATCAATTAAAATAGCTTGGTGACCACATTTATTTGATGAACTAGCATAACTTTCAACTATGCCATATGAGACCATCTTCTAGGATTCCATGCAATTAATAGATTAATCTTCATGAACTAGCATAACTTTCAATAATGTTACCCAATAATTGAGGTCTAGGCTAGGGACATGAGCTTATGGTTTAATGGCAAAGTGAAATTTAGATGTATGTTACAAGTTCAATTCCTGTATGATCTAAAATGTGTAGAGGAAATTAATGAAAAAATAGTCTGCTAAAATTAGAATTACTTGTATGGTTTTGGTACTCAGTTGCCTATGTAACTATTATAAATTACACCAACCAATAAAAAACTAATTATGATGTACATGCACTATGCATGCCATGAAGACTTAGTGAAAAGGAGCCTCAAGGATTAGGTTGGTAAATTTGTTACAAAATTAGAAATTAATACCATACCCATGCATGATAACATGGAACACAAATAAATAACTTCAAGATATGGTCACTACATTGTATTGATTATATAATGAATAAAATCATCCAATTCTTTCATAATATCAAGAACTCCAAATTATTATAGGTAGTTAATGTCTTATGACAAGATACTCTCCTATTTATGTAACTCATATCTTATAATATACTGATTTTAATCTCCTAGATAGATACAATTGACAATTAGAAAGCTATAGATTTTGTGTTTAATATAATGAGGGTTTTAAATTACCTCTTAATTCATTACAGAGGGCATCCCTAAATTCAACTTCACTATAGAGGGCCTCATCGAATTCAAATTTTTTGCAGCAAACTTTAAATTCCTTTCCCACCTTTTCAGAAGTCTCCAGGTCCTCTCCAAATAAGATTTATTTCCCATACAAGAAGCTGTTATACTTATATTCTAAAACCCAAAATGCCTCATGGCTTCAAATTGGCACACAAACCCTCTTTGGTCAGCTTTGGTTCCATTAATAATTGAAAAACCCTCCTTTTATTTATAGAGGTGTATTGCACAAATAATGCTAATTGTACTCCCCACTCCCCCATCAAATTATCTCTACTAAATTCTACACTCTATTATACTCTCCACTCTGGCCAGTAATTTACCAGTTCGCAATTAACCCTATACATGTAATACAACCCACTCCTGCCAATAATTTCCTAATTTGAAATATGGTTTTTAATTACCCACTTTAATATCATATTGTCTAATTTTTATTTGTGTGACTAATTATTTAGTTGTGTTTTTTACCTGATGATCAAATTAGTCATTTTCATACTTTTATATAGCTATGTTGTAAAAAAATAGTAGAATTTAGTCATTTTTAGTTATTGTGATTAAAAATTTTAGTCACATAGTCATTTATTTGCTAAATTTTGCTAGTGTAAAAAGTATGATTAATAGGATCAAAGAGTGAGATTTTAGGAGATGGATAAGACCTGAGTTGATTATGAAATAAAAACAAAGTAAATGAATACTAAGAAAAAATTGCTTATATTATCATATGTTGATTGGGTGGATGGTTCAGGTAGTTGACCTATTTGTAGAATATAGCTTGATTCTAATAGAGTAATGGTACTTAAGAACTTAGTGGAAAAGTGGTGACAAGTTGACTCTCTAACATAGTAGCTAGTTTGATAGATTACTAATAATGATTGACCTATAAAAGTAAACTCCTAGACGCACAAGTTATTGATCAGGATTGTAGATGGATTTTACCTCTTTTCTCTTCTCTTTTTATAAGCAAGGCTAGAGAGTTGAAATAACATGTGAACTGGGCTTTTTCATTATAAATTTCTCATGAAATGGGTCACATGTGGATGAAGACAACTTATTTTTAAAAAATAAAGGTAGGTGAGTTTGTATGTTAGTTTTTAAAGAGGTGAAACCTAATCATCGATGGTTAGGGTGACCATTAGTGGTTGAGGGTAAAGGGTAAAAGGTGGGTAAAGGTTGGGTTAATCTAGTTAATTTAAACTACCTATGGGTTAAGTTTGGTTAGGAGTTGGAGGGTTGAATGGTCCCAAGGGGGTCTTAAGGTGGTTTAAGGGAATTATGACATTTAGAATTGTGGTGTGCAGATTTTTGGTGTCTACATTTTGCCCCTTTTTATTATGTAGCTTGGAATTAACTAGCTGAAAAATAACAATAGATGTTCTAGTTGCCTCAAGTATGGGATTAGGTGTTCCCCCTCAAACTAGGAGGCAATGAGGTAAAGTAGAATCAGGTGTGGGTTTGACAAGGTGGGTAAAGGTGATGATGAAGGTGGATGATAGGTTGGGTACTAGAGTGCAAATAGGCACATAAAATGTGAAAAAAGGTGTGATATCCAAGATCATGCATTGACTAGGTTGCTATAATTGAAAACAATCAAGGTCAATGTTAGAAAGATAAGTGATCAATGTATCATGTGACCACATTTAGGCATGGTGATTGGGTATACGTATTAGTATCCTAGACAAGGTTAGTGTTTATGTGGGTGTACAAGGTAAGAAGTGCTCCTATTGAAAACATAAATAGGTAAAGTGTCATGGGTATGTAAGGTAGGAAGTGCTCTCAAAAAGACACAAATGAGTCAGGTAACTGTGAGGTGGTGAAAGTTGAAAAATATCAACATGGCAATATTTTCATTATAGTCAAAGGACCAAGTAAAAAGTGTCACAAAACATGTGCTAGTTGGGTTGAAATAGACTAATAGTGAGGTGGCAAGGTGGTTAGGTAAAAAATGGCCAACATCAAGGTGGATGTGTTCTAATGGTTGGTCAAAGAAGGGTAATCATCTATAGGTTAGTTTTATTAAGCTAGAGAAGGTAAACTCCAAAACTCTAGAACTTAGGTGTAGGTGCTTGAAATTTTTTAGCATGAGGGCCTCTTGACCATCGATGGTTAGGGGTCCTAATATCGATCATCGATGGTTAGCTTGATCATCGATGATCAGGGGGAAACCCTAAAAGTTTGGAACATAAAAAGTGAAAATGAAAAATCATTTTCACTTTTTGTTATCTATGTTCTGGGTGATTTAGCATTTTTTGAGAGGTTTGACTGAGTGTTTAGCTAAGTTGGTGATTGTTAATTGGTTGAATTCATATGTCGAGGTGATCTTATAGGACTAAGATGCAGGGTGAGTGAGGATATGGCTAAGCAGTTGGATGTGGGCTCTATCCTTGATAGTGATCAAGGAATGAGGTAAGGGGTGTGTTTAAAATTATTAATTTAGTTAAATTGATTGTGTTAAAGTTGAAGTTTGGTAGTGTGTGGTTGTGTTGGGTAAGTACAAGGGTTTTGACCTATTTTTATTTTTTGATCATGTTTTTGAAAAATTAGCTAGTGAAATTTGAAATTGAAAGAGGATTCAAGTTGGGGGTAGGGTATAGGGTAGAATTAGGTGATTGATTTATTATTATTTTGTCATTTTTTTAGGTTTTGAGGAAGGTAGGGTTAGGTGTTTTTCCATCATCAGTCATATATAGTGACCTTCATGAGTTCAACCTAACCATCGATGGTTAGACTTGACCATTAGTGATTGACCACTGAAACACAAAGGTCTCCTAACCGTCAGTGGTCATAGTGACCATCAATGATTGAGGGATTGGGGAAGGTAAGTTTTAATAAAAGGATATAGGCAAAGGGTTTTAAAATGTTTGAAGGGGTGTGGGGTAGTTAATATGAAAAGGGTAAGTTAGGATAGTGATATGTTGGAAAGTAAGAGTAATGTGTTAAAATGGTTGTTAGTTAGAGTTAAGTATTGGTTTAAAAGGATTAGGTAAGGAGTTGAGATTGTGTGGAGTTATGGTAGATGTTTTTCTTTTTGATAAAATAGCTAGGTGTTAGTTTGATAGATTAGGTAGGTTAAGGTGTTAAAATGTTTGGGGGTGAGGGTTGATTTCAAGAGTTAGAGGTAGAGATAATGGTTAGAATAGGTTGATTTAGGTGGGCATAGGTGTATAAAGGGGTTGATTTGGAAATGAGCAATGGAAATGGAAAACTAAGTGTGCATGCCAGCTTTGATTTTTATAGGCACAAGACCATATCCAAATGAGGGATCAAGTTCCTAAGATATTTATGGAGATCTTGGAGGGATGATCGAGGATGATTGGAAATACATGATAGAGGTCAGCCTTAAAGACATGAGACATTATCAGTGCTTGCTCCAAGATGTAATGATGATCATGGCCCTCATCAAGAGATGGGATCTAGCCATAAACACCTTCCTCTTATTGACAAAAGAGATGACCATCCTATTGGAATATGTGCTTAGGATCACATGACTGCCTATTCAGGGGGAGATGATATATCATATTGAGAGTAAGGAGAGGGATAAGTAGATAGAGCTACTATATGGTGAGGATCAAGCCCATTCTAGGTGGCATGTCTATAGTTTTGGTTATGGGCTATTATACTAAAGGGTTACAGATGAGAGGCACTTGATGACCATGATGATGATGGTAGTCTCCTACTTTGCTTTGTCTGATTTGAGTAGTGGTTAGTTTTCTTTCTACTACTAGGTGTGATGGTAGAGATGCTACTTAGTATGATAGTGTTTAGGTGGGTACTAGTTTTACTAGTTTAGATATATAGGGAACTCTGGGCATTTTGATCTTACAAGAGGTAGGAGATTAGCGTAGGGTTTGTGATCCATTATTGGGCATACAATCACATCAGGGTCCTAAGACCATTGGGGCTACCATGTGAGGGCTATGTTTAGATGTATTTTAGAGTGGGTTTCATGTGGTAGAGGGGAGATTATGCCCTTATAAGAGCTAGTGGAGGTGTGAGAGATATTGACTGGTTTAAGGATGCACTGGAGGGCTTGGCTATGGGGTATGTGGTTTGGAGGCTATATATTAGCTTCCCTAGGTGGGTCCTCTATATCCATCACACATCATCATTACAAATATAGAGATGGATCTATGGGAGGAGAGAGGGTGAGAATAAGCTCATCCCATTTTATGGAGTTTGAAGGAAGTTTGGCCTAGTTTAGGGGATCGTAGGTCTATTCTTGATATATAGGAAGGAGGATGCTAAGTTTTTACTTATCAAGCCACAACTAAAGGAGATGGTCCTAAATCATGAGGAGCTATGTATTATATTTGAGATTGATGATGCCAATTTTGTTATTAGTTGTGTAGCATAGTACTAGGCACTTTATGCAGTGGATAATTTTAGCTAGGATGTTGGGGGAAATATGCTATGAATGTGGATCCAGTTGGTGGGGGTCCATAGGTATAGGTGTAGGGAGGTGGCCCTAATGGGTAGGTAAGGGTAGCACTGGCTATTACATAGGCATAGATTATAGGATTATAGGGATAGGTGGCCACATTACAAGGATATATTATGACTTTATAAGGTCAGATTTCCATTGTGATAGGTGAGAGAGATCAGGTCAGGACCTATCTAGGTTTGGTGACCTAGGAGAGGGACACCTTGAGAAAGAGGTTAGGAGTCATGGTAACACCAACAAGAGGGCCACCAGGTAATATCCTTATGGCATGGTATTTAGCCACAATGGAGCAAAGGTATTATGAGGATATTATTTTAACACAGTGTCCATAAGAGCCCCAATGGGGTGAGTATAGGGCCATTTTAGAAAGTGAAGTAGCTATGGTGACTCTAGGTCAATGGACCACTTCGATGGGGGGATAGGTAGGCATCCTAGGAGGATTGGTATTAGATGATAGTGGTAGAATAGGTAGATCTAGTGGTAGTGTTACCTCAGGGTCATGATATGCTATGTTATGACATATAGATATAGATGTACATGATTTTGATATCAGCTTGCATGTTGAGGTAGCGAGATATACATGCATTAAGGGAGAGGATGTACATTACCACATGTATTATTTATCTATACACATTATGATTTTAATTGAATTTTGAGCTATATATATGTGATCTTTGTTTATTTCTCATGCTTATGGTGTATGATTTGATGTTGATGTTTATTTCTTATGATGTGATATTTACATTGCTTATGGATTATGCTTATACATTGGATATTGAGAGACTGATATATGCTTATCTAGGCATGAGATGGTTTTGAATTATGGTTATGTTTCCTAGTTGCTTATGATATGCTAATTATTAATGAATATATACTTCATTATTTAGATGTAGACATGTGCTAGAAAATGGTTTGTTATGTTATTGCTCACAGATGCTATGATTTTAATGCTTGTTTATGGTTTTTGTTATGAATATGATGTTACTTATGATACACATAGATATGCCTATTATGATTATGGTTGTTATTATCTTACTAACAACACTAGATGGGAGATAAAATAATGTAATCAGAAGGCAAATGCCTTAATGACAATATCAACTAATCACAATAGGATAAGAAGAGGGCACGCTACTTCTTCTGTGACAAGGAATAAAATAAAGCCAAAGTTAGATTGGCTTTATGAACATAATCCCTTCGAATTTTTCACATTATCATTCATTATTTGGTTAAAAAGGTGTTTTGACCATATAATGTCAAGTAAGCTTTAAATGCCTTAGTTACAGTGATGAAAGAGGGGATGGGTGAAAATGGAACCCTCTCATGAGACTAGCAGGCCTCTTTTATAGGTGTCTAAAGAATCCATATAAACAAGTTTATACCAAATTATGTAGACTAATCGATGTAAGAAGTTTACTTATGAAATATGATTGTGGCTTCCACCTTATTATGTTCTTTGAGAGTCGATTACAGCTTTCAAGATTTTTTAAAATTTTGATTATGATAGTGGGTCGTTTATTTTATTGATGTTCATGGGAAGTTGATTGATGTGGGAAGCTTCCAAGAAATTTTTATGCTTTTGACAAATGCTTTCTCATCCATCCTTCAAGGGAGTGGTCTAAGTTTATGTACCTTGTTTAATGCTTTTGATAGCTATATTTTAGGGGAGTAGTCTACCTTATATTTGTCAATTTCAAATAAATTATCAATAGCTATCCTTCAAGGGAGTAGTCTGTGAATGCTAGGAATGACCCATGATTATTAATGACAGGGATGGTTTACTTTGATTGTTTTGAATTTTATTGACATAGACTTTCTTATATAGGCTTAAGGGTCACCTTTATGAAGGCAAAATTAAAAGAATAAGAAGGTTGATCAGGTGTAAAAGAGGTTTAGGTGACAATAATCATGGGGATCCATCTTGAAAAGGGGTGAAAAGTACTATGATAACCATGCCATGGGTAGATTCATGGTAACCATTATTCAAGATTAGCTATGACAGTGAAAAATAATCAAATGATTTAGTTTTAATCACTTGTCCCTAAAATAGGGGGATGAAATATGGGTGGATAGAAAGGGATAAGGTTAAGTTAAACAAAAGGTGAACTTGATCCTTCTTAACAAAAGAATGGATGCAAATGCAAAGCATTAAGGGGCTCAAGCTCTGGGTGGCCTTAGAGAGAAGAAAACTAGTAGCTCTTGATCCATACTTATGGGTTATAATGTAAGGTTTAAGCCAATTGAAAGCAAACTTTCCCTGCTTACTTTTCTCCATATTAGTGACATATTGATTTTCCTTTAGGATGAGGTCTTCAATGTTGAATTCTCATGATTTAAAGTGTTTTTTATAGGCACACTTGATGTGATCTTGATAGACATGGAGATGGGTGAGGGGTGATAGGTGACACTCATCGAGTAGCTCAAGCTGAGCTAAATAGTGCTAATAATAATTTCTCTTAGAAATTAAATATTGTAAGGATATATGAAAAGAAGGGATTTAGACCTCAAGAGGCAAGATAGACTTATCTCTAATCACATGAAAAAAAGGGGTAGCACCAGTAGGGGTTTGAATGTTAGTATGATATGCCTAAAAGGTGAAGGGGATGTGCAAGTTCTGATCCCAACTAGATGTATAAACCATTTTAGTTAGCATGTTATTAAGAGTTTTATTAGAGGCTTCTACCTATCTATTTTCTTAGGGGTGATAGGGTGAGAATAATCTTAACTTGTTTCTAAATACTTTACATAGACCCTAGACTTATTTATTCTTAAAAGACTTACCATTATCAATGATAATATTATGAAGAACACCCAAGTGACAGATGATATGATGGTTGATAAAGTCGATAATTTTTTTTGCTTTAGTGGAGACTAGAGGAATAATCTCTACCCATTTGTTAAAATATTCAATTTTGGCCATGATAGAATAGTTTTTCTATGAGGAATGGGGATTAATTTCACTAATGGGGTCTAGACCCCACTACGAAAAGGGCCAAAAATTTATAGAAACATAAAGACTATGGCCAGGTGCATGATGTAAATTGGCATCTTGTAGACACTTAACACACTTTTTCACATAGTCATAGTAGTCTTGGTTAATGGTAGGATAATAATAGCTAAGATGAAGGATGAAATTAGCTAAAATGAGGATACTAAAGTGGCCCCCATAGATACCATCTTGTATTTCCTTGATAACATGAGAGGCTTCATGATTATGTAGGCAATGGAAGAGGAGGCCATCAAAGACATGTTTATAAAGTATACCTTTTAGTATGGTATAACATGAAGTACTCTAGATAAACACCCATTGAGCATTACTAGATAGGACAAAAATAACTGTGCCAAGGTCAAGATAGTTGAAGGTTTGCTAATACAAAATGTCAGGTTGGGTCTCCTTCACATTGAAAATGTTGGGAGAATCTAGTTTGACATAGGAAGGTTGAGTAAGCCTATGGGTAACAATAGATATCTTAGAATATGAAGGTATAAATGACATCTAAGAAATAAGGGAATCTATGGTGTTGAAAAACTTGTTAGTAGATTGTAGGGTTGATTAGATGTGGTAGTGTTTGAATGATGCTAAGAGTTTATCAACTAGTTGTTTGTATTACTGTAGAACATCATTATTAAACTAGTAAGATCCATTGATTTGATTGACCAAAATCTACAAGTCATGAAAGATTTTGATTTTTCTTACTCCTAGGGTTAAGGTAGTTTGAATGCCTATCAATATGGCTTCATACTCAGCCATATTGTTGATACATTCAAAATCAAGCTTGAAGTACAAAGTAAGAGGTTCACTGTCAAAGGGGATAAGGATGATACCATCCTTACCACTACATTGAAACTTTGACCCATCAAATATCATAGTGAATTGATAGGTAAAATCCACCTAAGAGAGTGTCATAATGGACTAGTTGGGGAACTCAAGAGGAAGAGGGTGGTTGTCTGCTAATGGTGCATCAACCAATTAGTCAACAATGACTTGACCCTTAATTAACTTTTGTTAAAGGCAATCAAGATTAGACTCTGCTAAGATCATGATCCATTTAGCCATATGATAGTTTTGGTATAACTTGTAGTACATGTACTTGAGTGGGTTGGTATTAGTTATAACATAGGTTTTATGGTTAAGCAGGTAATGGTAGAGTTTGGTGGCCATGATGACTAAAGATAAGAAAATTTTCTTAGTATGGGTTTACTGAGTCTCATACTCTACAAGTATGTGGCTAATATAGTATATGGATTTCTCTTTGTGTTATTCACCTTGATGAACTATCATTGACCCTAGGGAATAGTTAGTGGCAAAGATATATAGGTAGAAAGGTTGATCATCCTTGGGAGGGATGAGGATAGATAGAGACAAAATTTAATTTTTTAGTGAATCAAAGGCATTTTTATAGTTGCTATTCCACTTAAAAGATACATCCTTCTTCATAAGGTGGTGGAAATGTTGGTACCAGTCCAAAAGCTAGGAATTGAAATGATGAATGGATTGAAGTTTTTCGTGTAGGATATGAAGTTGATTAAGGTTGGTTAGAGGAAGCATGTCAAGGATTGCCTTGATCTTGGTGGGGTTGACTTAAATTCCATTAAGGGAGATAATGAAGCCAATAATATTCCCTGACAAGACCCCAAAAATACATTTCTTGGGGTTAAGATGGACATGGTAATGGAAGGTATTCAAAGATGATTTTAAGAATAAATAAATGATCATTTTGGAGCTTGGATTTTTTGAGAAGGTCATCCTTATAATACTCTAAAATATTATGGATAAGGTCATGAAAGATGTAGGTCATAATATGTTGGTAGGTTACACTGACATTATTTAGTCAAAAAGGCATGACTCTATAGTATAAGGTCTCCTAAGGGTTGGTAAAGGTGGTTTTATGTTGATCTTCAGGAATAATTAAGATTTGATTTTAACCCAAGAATTCATCTATGAGAGATAACATCTCATGGATAGCCATAAGATCAACAAGTTGGTTGGCGTTCAGTAGAGGAAAGTCATATTTGGGGTAAGTGAGGTTGAGGTCATTAAATTCCACATAAGCGTGTAGTCCCCTTGTGGCTTTGGTGGTAGGTACAACATTTGAAACCCATTAGGGGTAGTCAATGGGTTGAATTAAATTAATAGATAAAAGATGTTAAAGTTATTTTTTGACAAGAAGGGCTATGTGAGGATGCATACATCAGATCTTTTTATTGATAGGTTTGGCATCATGATGAGTGACTATGTTATGGGTAGTAATGGCAAGGTCAATCCTCAGTAGTTACCTATTGGCCAAGTTTGATAATGTGGGGTTGTTCAAAGTGCCGAAGATGATATCTTTGGTGGATTAATTCAACATGGTCAAGGTCTTGGGAGGAAGGGATTTGTGGATTGAAAAATTTAGGGAACTAAGGTAGGTTAGGTAGAGTCATCATCCTAACACTAGACAGTGTTAATAGTAGGAAAATCTTATCCTATCATCTTAGGATGGATCAAAAATATGGTTATGGTATCCAATCTTTCTAATAAATTAGGGGTCTAAGGTTGATCATGTTGATGAAGAAAATTTAGGTGGGATGATGTCATCATCCTCATATACAGGTGGTGGAGAGGTAGGTGAGGAAGGGGTATCTTCCTCAATAATGGTGGTGGTAGGTGGTTTTGGGTTACTTCTTGTTGGGTAGGATGAAACCAAGGCCATGATTCATGTGAGGCTTCCTAGTCTTAGTGGTGATTGGCTCATGTGGACCATGTTCATACCACCCACAACCGAATCCTATCCAAGCACACCAATGGAGGTATGTCTTGGTGAACCTTGGTTTTTCTAGATAGGATAAACTAATGGTAAATGGCCTAAGGGAAAGAAATTTTGTAGAATTTCCAATGGGTTTGTTGAGTCCCCCCATAGACAAAATGGGTCTGATGGTGGGGAGGTCCAAAGGGAATGATAGTTCTGACATTGGGGTCATATCCTAGCTAGTTAGTGAGTTTGCCATAATTATGAGGAGTAAGGAAAGCATTAAGGGATAAAAGGCACTAATCTCCTAACAAAAGGTGATGAAACATGGATTCCAAAGGATCCATGGTGGGGATTTGGTCTAAATGGATAGAGGAACTAGTTCATGCCTCATTGGTGGAAGGGGGTATGTTATCTACTTTAGTGGTTGAAGGTTAGGTTTTAGCTATTGAGGGTATGCTAGATAGGGGTATGAGGACATAATTGGGGTGATAGGTCATGTTACATATTGATAAAGTAATTAGGTCATATTTGATGGTGATGACCTAGCCTTTGTTCTAAAAATTAATGCAATAATGGAGGATAGAGGAAATGTAAGCCATAGAGCATATCCAAGGTCATCCTGAAAAGACATTATATTGGAATTCACCTTTCCTAACATAGAAAATTTTAGGGAGCATGTGAGGTCTTAAATGGATATGAAGGATGATAGTTCCCAAGGTAGTGGCCATGGTATCATTGAAAGAATGGAGTATAATCAAATCAAATATTTAGATATGACATTATCCAACAAGCTGATTTATTTGTAGGCATGAGAGGAGATGATGTTAATGATAACTCCCACATTATTCATGACCCATTTTATGTGGGTTTTGTTGATGTAAGCAGTGATAAAGAGAGGGGGATATGATTTCTTAAGATGGATGGAAGGTATTTTTGAATCCTTGAAGGTAATAAGGTTGGAAATTTGAAGGGTGCCAACAAAGGCTACTAGAGGTTAAGGGTCTTTAGGTTGAACCTTAATGGATTAGAAATCCTCTATTAGTGTTTGGTAGTGATGAGGATAGGTATATATCAACTCATACAAGCTCATATTCATCAAGGTATGGTGAAGTTACTTGAGGATAACTCTCATGATGGATTTTGAGGGGTTAGATTAGGAGGCACCTAAAATAAACACCTTGGGTTTGGTCAAATATAGATATAATTGGGTGTGGGTTGGTTAGGAGGTTGGAGATGGATACATCCATGGAATGGATGCCTTGGCCTTCCCTTTATCCTTTTGATATGCTCTTTTTACCACATTGATAATATGGATAGAAGGAGAGGTTAGGGCTGTAGACTAGTCAGACTCATCTTCACTCTTAGGTGAGAGTGGAGGAGTAGGTATGTGTTGGGTATGTATATTTTGTGGTTGGATTGATATGGGGCCCATAGGAGGTTCATCTGTTAATAGATTTTCCTCATTATAAAGCATGTAGATAATAGTTTAGAGAGATTTTTAGTTCTCCATATCATGATTGGGTGTCCTATGATAAGAACACATGTGGTGGTCATTGTACCAAATGGGTTTGGAAGAAAGAGGGTCTAATGGGAGGTAAGGCTAAATGAGAAGTCTATAATAACCTATAAATAATAGTCAAGTAGGACTTGGCTAAAGGTGGTAGGGGTGTAGTGGTCTTTACTTTGATGGTTGAAGTAGTAGGTTATTTGGAGATAATTTTGGTGGTAGGTGTTTTGGGTAGGGTGGTGTGCTTAGTTGATGACCTTGGTTTAGGCAAGGAGGTTGATGAGCTAGAGGTGAAATATCCTAAGGTAGGTAGCTTAGGTATAATTGGCATGGTGAAAATAGGTGCATCAAATAGTAACTTTGAAGGTGTGACCAAAATAGGTGGTGGGGTTTTGGTAGATGTCATTGGCTTCCTACTCAAGGTAGAGGGATGAGGCCTTAGAATGGAAGGCAAGGTTAAGGGAGGTAAAATTTGGACCTTTTAGACTTTTTGTGTGTTTTTTTTTCTATGGTTGATTTGGTTTGGCATTTGGTTGTTGGTTATAATGAGGTGAGATTTACTTTCATCGAGGGGTGACTAAGGCTTGGTCATGGGAAGGTGCCCAGGTTCTTGTTTGGTTTGGTAATTTTGGTTTGAGAAGGTGATTCAATTACTTGGGGTTTAGGTGCCTCAGATGGTTGAGGGATTTTTAGATTGGTAAAAGTTGTTATTAGTTTAGTTAGTAGGGTAGAAGATCAGATGATGGAAGTGGTAGATTGGTCTACTAAATACATGGTTGGATGTCCTTTCTTGGTGATATCAAGTAGCCCAAATTGCTACCAGAAGGTGGCTTGATCTATATTAGGATTGGAGATAAATTCCAATTTTTGAAGTAGCCTAGAGAATGGATTGTAGGTTGGTTTAATTCCCTGAATGGTAAACCTAAAAGATAGGCCCCTAGGTAGAGACACAAGGATGGTAACCTCATTCTCTTTCTCAATCAAAGGATGCAAGGTTGAGATAGGTGGTTCCTCTATGGGAGGAGTAGACATGGGGGTTTCCTCCTTTGGAATGATTTTTGAAGGGGGAGTCATTCGCTTGGTAGTTAAATGTGAAGGTGAGGTGGTGATAGTTGGTTGTCCTAGTATATTAGATACAAGAGCGGTTAAGGAATCCACTACCTAAATAGTGGAGGGGGAAAATATAGAAATTATTTTGAGTGTCTAAAGTAAGGGAAGGTAAGTCCACTATCTCAATAGGTGGAGGAGGACTTGAATATTGGGTACTAGGTGGCTCAGTAATGAGTGCATCAAGGACCATAACTATATGGGTATAGTGATAAAACTTAATGTTTTCGATCTCATTCTTAGTAGGAGCATGGTTTGGGAAGGGTTTCCTAAATATGTCAAGTGATTGGTTTGATGGTGTATTAAGGTTTTCCAGTATAAACTCCTTGTCGATGAGGGATTAGACAAGGATATTGAAGGTGTTTCACCTACTTATATCATGCCCTATCACTTGGTGAAGGCACATAGATCATTCTCATTGTACAAATAGGTATAGGATGAGAAGAGTCAAATTACTAGGGTGGATTGATAGCAAGAAGTTACTATCAGGATCTAGGAGCACAATTGATTACCTTGTATAAGCAACTAAACACAAAATTTAACCAAAAGTAATAAGTAACTAGAAATCAGAAACAACATAGAATATGAGAGACAATATGATCTTGTATTCAACTCATCTAGAAGGAAATACAATGAAGAAATTACACTCTTCCCACAACTCTTGGGTGTACCAGTAATTCTCCCTCAAGAGTTCTCTCTCACACAACCAATTACAACCACAACTCAAACACAGAGTTGTACCCTCCACCAGTTAGTAACAATACTGCCAGTACACCAAGTACTCAAAGTACTCCAAGTAAATCTCCCTGATCTTACAACCTGCAAACAACTGATCTTACTTACCATGTAGATCTCCCCTGATCTTGCAACAACCTGCAGATCAACCTGGTCTTGCACACCTGCAAACCTAGATCTTATAATCAGAAGGATCTCTTCCTTGTCCTTGATTACAATATAGCCCCATGAGTCTATTATATAGATCCCATGAAAATAATAATTAGACTTCCTAATTACAATAATTAGAAACACAGCTCAAGACTAAAATTAGTCTTTACATGCAAACTAACTGTTCAACAAACTAACTGTTCGTGTAACTAATAGTTCTGGAATGCGCAAGCAACTGACGTCAGTTGATCATGCCGACGTCAGTTGATTTAGCACTCAACAACCTCCTCTGTTTGCATCAGTGAATCTTTTAGCTCCACAACTTAACAGTTACATGATGTTGGATTTCAATAACTTCTCCAAGATGGAAGCATAGGATTCTCCAAGTGGAGTGAATTGCTTCTAGTTATCTTGGTTTTGGTTCTTCAGGTTACTTTTTAAGGAACTAGAGGAGTTTGGTTGGTTGATGAAAGGTGGAGTAGCTTTTAGGACAACCACATTCATGGTTCCCTTTCTCTTGGTTTTGGTATTGGATTGGTTACTTGACTTGGAGGAAGAAGCCTTATTTGGTTTTATAGGTTAAATCCTTGTTTTTGATCTTTAGCCTACCTTCATCAACATCTTGATTCTCTAAATTATGTGCCATGGTAAAAACTTCATCAATGTTTTATAATATTTGGACACGTATTATAGAGGAGATATGCTTGGCACATGCTCGAGCAAAGAGCTCTATGAGTTTGGGTTGAGGCAAGGAAAAGGAAAGTTGGTTAATCAAGCTCCTCCAATGAGACACAAAATTAGCAATGGATTCATCCTCAAACTACTAGATGGAGTAGAGGTTGATGATAGAAACTTTCTTATAAATATTGATAAAAAAATGGTCTAAGAAGGTTTAAGCTAGTTGGGTGAAGGAAAAAAGAGAATGTTTGGGTATGACACTTTACCAATCTAATTCCAAATTGGCTAGAGACATGGGGAAGGTATAAATAAGAAGGGAATCATCATAAGTGATGAAATAATAAAGATGACTAAATTCCCTAAAGTGTTGTTGGGTGTTCTCCTTACTTTGAAATTTAGAGAACTTGGGAAGTTCCCATTGGGGAGGATATGGCCTGATAGGTATAGATGGATGGATCAGCTCATAATAGATCTGGTCATATGATAATATGTTGTGAGCACCCAAAAATGGATGACTCTAAGGTGGTCATATTTTCCATAAGCATCTTTATTAGGTCCACTTGGGGTTGTGCACCCATAAAGTTATGAGATGCATATTATTACAGTGGTTGGGAGACATACTAATAGTGGTCAAAAGGTTAGGAGGCTGCTACATATTGGTAAGTGGATGCCAATGGTTATCTAGAAGATATGTAAGGGTAGGTATATGTAGGTGGTTAGGTAGTGGGTAAGGATACATGCCCTTGTAGGTTAGGGATGTACCCAAAGTTTGGTGCAAGGGGTGCTTGTTGGATACGAGTGGTAGTTGGGGTTGGTGATTGATGGAAGGTTGGTGTCCCTTGTACTAATTGGTGGTAAGGTAGAGGGTATGTACACCATAAGGATTTGAAGTAGAGTAGTGGTTTATAGATTGGGGGTAGCTAAAGGAAGGTTGTTAGTGAGAGAAGTAGGCACTCTAATTTTAGAGGAGTGGATGGTAAGAGTGGAGGGTATGAGGGTAGTAATAATTTGGGTTGGTTGGCATTCTATGGTAGTATTGAAGGGGTTGTTATTTGATGAGGAGGCTTGGGTAGTCAACATTTGGGTATTAACGATGGAAATAGAGGTACTCCCCATAAGGTGGATAGGAATGACATAAAACAACTCCACGGGTGGGGCCAAATCCAGGATACCATAAGACATGGTGGTAAGATAATGTCTCAAGGCTATGAGATTATTATCTAAGAAAATGATGAAATCTACATCTCCTTAAGGAACCTATTGAGGGAAGGTATCACTTTTTGAGGGATGAGGAGAATCTACTAGTTTAGAAACATAGTCTATAGATGAAGAGGTAAAAGAGGTAGGTTAGATTGATGATGGGTTTTGATTTGCAAGGTCTCTTCACTGTTGGCAAGTGAGAACCATATGAGATAGGGGAGATAGAAATCACAAAAAACATCCTTAATAAAACAAAGAGAAGATAAGAAAAGATCAAAGAAATCAAATCACACTCTAAAAGATATCTTAAGCCCTAAAGTTTAATTAATCTCACTTTGGCTTATGCCATAAAAAGTTGTGTGACTAAAGAAGGCTTGTAGAGTAGGTACTAGAAGGAAATCTAAGTTTAGTTTTAGGTTGTGTTTAGGTACTCAAAAAGAATATGTACTAGAATCAATATGTGGCTTGGTATTGGGGCCTACCCACTCACTTCACACACTACAGTGATATAGGTATCAGGTGCATAGATAAAATATATTGATTTCTAGAGTTTATACTCAACTAAAGAGTTGAGTTGGTCCTCCTCTTGGAAAATAACTCCAAGTAGGATCACCAAGAAAGGGTAAGATTATTGCTAGGTAATGAAATCCTAGTCAGACCTTATCTCAAGTTTGTTTGATGTTTAATTGGTGAAAGTGGTTTGGTCGGATCACAAAAAAAGAGTGATGCTATGATAAATTATTTTTCTTTTAAGTTAATC
The DNA here is from genome assembly GCA_037957365.1 of Torreya grandis. Classification (NCBI taxonomy): domain Eukaryota; kingdom Viridiplantae; phylum Streptophyta; class Pinopsida; order Cupressales; family Taxaceae; genus Torreya; species Torreya grandis. The sequence continues at coordinate 221,244 of JARHVA010002283.1, read as the reverse complement.
TATGTGAACTAAAATTTCAAGTAGTTAATGTATGTAATTAATTTTAAGTCCAAAAAAAACTTTTGATTTTATTAATGAGCATAAAATAGAGACAATGCAAGCAAACAAGAACCCAAGCAAAGACACAAGGGTCCCACCAGGCATTCTATAATGTTTTAGTGATTTTTTTACTTATTATTAGAATAGGGTAAATAAGAAGCTAAGTACGGGTATGGTTGAAAAACCTATTTGATTGTGCATGTGTGGAATTAGAAGATTATGGAGAGATCCTCTTTGTCTTGGGAGGATGACCTACAGATAAGAAAGTACTAAAAAAAATTTGTTTGTTAGATAGATAGTTGAGTGGATTGCCTAGTGATATCTAGATCCCAAAAGTAAGGGCTTCCTCAGGGGATGTCAATCCACACATTTTAAATAATCAATTTTATAAAATAGAAAAGAAATTACTTGCATCAATAATCAAAAGGTACTGAAATTGAACACAAGAATGTTTTCTTAAGAAAATAGACTAAAAATGATTAAATTAGTGATGAGATAATTAATACTAGTGTCAGAGAGTTGGGATATGCTTTATAAAATTAGAAAGGGGTCTGTGAATAGGCAAGAACATAGAAAATAAGGTTTGGTTAGGGGTAGGTAGGTGAAAATAACTTATTAGTTTTTCATTGTCATAGTGATCATTGATGGTTGGGTTGATCATTGTCAATTAAGGTGACCATCAATGATTAGGGTGACCATCAACGATTAGGAAAATAATCAGAAGTTGAGACAACCATCAATGGTTACTATGTGTAGGATTTCGGTTGGCAAAAAGGCTGATTAATTGGATTAGAGAGTGAGACTCTAGGAGATGGATAAGACCTTGGTTGATTGTGAAATGAAAATAAAGTTAATGAATATTGAGAAATAAGTTCTCATCTTACCAAACATAGATTGGGTGGATGGTTGAAGTAGTTAACTTATTGATGGAATCTAGCTTGATTTTGATAGAGTAACAATACTTGAGAACTTGGTGGAGATGTAGTGGCAAGTTGGCTCTCTAATGTAGTAGTTGGTTCATTGGATTGATAATAATGATTAACCTAAAAAAGGAAACTCTTTGATGCATAAGTTATTGATCATGATTGTAGATGGATTTCACCCCTTTGCCCCTCTCTTTTTATAGGGAAGGCTAGAGAGTTGCAACAACACGTGAATTGGGCTTCCCAGTTATAAATCACTCATGCAATTATTTTCATGTGGATGAGGATAAGTTAATTTTACAAAAGTAAGGCAAGTGAGTTTGCATGTTAGTTGTTAAGGAGGTGGACCCTAACTGTAGATGGTTAGGATGACCATTAGTGGTCAAGGGTAAAGGGTAAAAGGTGGGTAAAGGTTGGGTTAAGATAGTTAAACTAAACTGATTATGGGTTAGGTTTAGTTAGAGGTTAAACGGTTGAATGGTCCCAACAATGTCATGTGGTGGTCCAGGGGTATTATGAGATTTGGAATCATGATGTTTGAATTATTGATGTTTATAAAATCACCTCTCTTTGATGGATCAAACTATGCATTTTGGAGAATTAGAATGGAATCATATTTATCTTCATTAGGGTTTGATGTATGAATGTCTATTGTAAATGGATATATATATCCTACTACAAATCCTACTAATTAAGCTACCAAGAAAGCATATGAGAGTAATGCCTTGAAAATAATGGTATCCTTTGTGGATTGTCTAACTGAAAGTTTGTTAAAGTAATGTATTTTCAAACTGCAAATGATGTCTGTAACAAGTTGAAGAACATCTATGAAGGTGATGATAAGGTAAAGTAGGCCAAGCTAGAAACATACAGAGGCAAGTTTGAAATTCTTAAAATGAATAAAGAAGATAAAATTGTAGACTACCTCCTCAGAGTAGATGAAATAGTCAATGTAATCAGAGGTATTGGACAAGAGATGAAAGATCTCTGCCATCCAGGTATGACTCTAAAATATCTATAATAAAGGAATCAAGAGATCTAGAGAAGATCATTGTCTATGAGTTGCATGGAACCTTTACAACCTATAAGATGAGAATGGGAGAAGTAGATGCTTTCAAGAGAGAAGTTGCATTCAAATAATCCAAACTGTAGACACCTAAAAATGGCCATCGATAACCTCCAACCAAGCTTTTTGACCAATTTCCACCAAAATGCACAATTTGGCCTAAAAACACTAAACCACATTAAAAGTTTTGAAACTAACATATTCAAGTGACAATTTTTTCTAGGGTATCATTAAATAGGGTAATGTATTTTATGGGCTAGCTAACTTTGATTAGATCATTTTGAGCCAAAATGCCAATTTTATACTTGGGTGCTCTGGATTGCTCTTTCCTATCAAATCTCTTGTACGAGACATGTGCCTTTATTATTTGGTGTTAATAACATCCTAAATGGGATAATGAATTAAACACATCTGACATCACATCCTAATTCTAATCTAGACAAATTTTGGGCCAATAACAAGATATTTTGACCAATTTGAGTAATTTGTGCACAAAGAGATAAGGTTTGCATCAAAGTGCTTAATCATTATTAAGAGTTAATTAAACAAAATCATAAGAATAATTAAAAATTCCATGGAAATTGTTGAATAATTTATTTTTGGAAATGAATATTGAATATTTGCATCATTATGTGACATCATTTCTTGCGAAGCTAGGCCATAAATGCCACAAATATCAGGATTCATGCCTCCTATGCCTCGTTAAAACCCTCCATGCCTATCCAATTACCCTCTATCTCAAATATTTATGAGCATATTTATGAATTTTAATTACATAATTGAATTAATCCTTAGCCACACATCTCAATCTTGAGATGGATGGTTTAGGTTGATTCTAATCAATCTCCAAAATTTATAAATAGAGGGGCCATGGACATCAATTCTACGCTATTTTGGTGCAAAGTTATTATGCTCAAATATATTCAAAAAAATCTCATATACCAAAGTTATAATGCTGAATTGATTCCAAATCTTCGTGTAAATTAGTGTTATAATGCCCAAATATTGATCCAAGCCAAGTTAAAGCCACACAAGGTGCCAAGAAGAGATGGAGATAGCCAAGCTTCCATTGATGTAGACTTCATTAGCATAAACTAAGAAAACCACTACAACAAGCATTTTTTAGCATCTAAGGAAGGTGAAAGAAGGTTTCTTTTGCATTTTAGTTGTGCTTTCCATTTTGTTTTGTTAACTAATCTCCCCCATTGATATAGGCTTAGGATGTTAGTTTAGTGTGGTTTTGATTGATTTGGTTTATTCAATAACATAATACTAATCTCCAATATTGTAATGCTATGTTCACAAATGGCACATATAGTGAGACTTGATGCATCCCATGTATTAAGGAGAGCATGAGACAACTTTAAAATTTCAATTTGGATGCTTAAAACTCTTTCTAAGTCATTTTCTAACTTCATTTAGCCATTTTTTACTTTAATGGGTTTACATAGGTAACTGCCAATAGTCAAAGGAATCATTGATGGTTGAGTAAACCATTGATGGTCAGGTATAACCATCATCAATCACTGTGTTTTTAAAAAAACACACAATCTCAAGAGTTAATAGGCCATTTTAAAATGCTTGGTTTGGGGTCATATGAACTCTATTTTTTATGGGTTTTTTCAAAACCACATGTTTTTTCTTAAAATTTTAGAATCTAAGATCTGTTTATCTTAAAGTAGCATATATTTTTCATAAAATTTTGAAAATCTCTTTAAAATTTTCTAATATAACACATTTCCTTTTGGGGTGATGCCTTAAGGGTAGACAGGTAATTGATGGACTTTGAATTTGTTAAAACATGCTATTTAGACATCTTTTTCATGATCTAAAATGAATTAGGAACCTTGTTTTGGTGCTTAGTGAAAATTTTAGATGATTAAGTGAATGTTTTTTATAATTAGGCTTTCAAAATTTACAACTTAAGACCAAGGGGTCAAAATAACACCACCCAATTTTTTAATTTGGTGTTTAAAATTGAACTCATTAATCCAAGTTTTGTATTCAAAAGTTGTTTGTTTAAAATTGATTGGAAAAGAGAAGGATGTTACATGTATGCTCTTCCATCCATCCCTTTTAGGGAACTTTTGGAATCAAAAGCACCATACTTATTTCAAAGAGCCTAGTCCAAGGCATAGAAAAAATGTCGCTTAAAGCCCTCCCCAAAAACTCATGATAGTATTGGGTGATCTTGAGGTGACCATAAATTCTTTCTATTTATGTCTTTTGTTTTATTTCATATTGGCTTGCAAGGGGGACTTTATTACATTCTCCAAGTTCTCTAGGGAAGCTTTGAGTTGGGGTTTCATCTCTCGACACTAACTTCAAACTAATCCTACTAGGATCAAAGGTTTGAGTAGTTAAACCACCTTCTAGTGTTGGAGTTGTACATTGGATGTATTTCCACTTTGGACATCACACTATACTAAGCAAGTGATGGATGTAATGGCTACAAAAGAGAAGACCTTTTTGCAACAAGCCAAGCATTGTAGACACCTAATTATGTGTGTTTATTTTTTATCATGATGTGAAAGTTATTATGTAATTGATCCATCTAGAATGATAAAAAACTAATTATTTTTAGTCAACCCCACATTGCCATACCCTTGCTAGGATTTGGATGATTATACTTAGTGTATTTTGGTGATTTTTTCTTGGTTTGTTTTGAGACTAAAACCTAATTATTTGTTTATAACCATGTCAAAAACACTTTGTTTATATGTTACTCTTTTATCTAAAGAGGTGTTATGCTGTCCATTTTTCACCACACTTGTGCCTTGAATTTTTTTCTAAACTTGTTTGTGTGTGTGTCATTTGAGTTGTAGAGGGTAGTGTTATGCTGCCAAACTCATGTCAAAATATTTTGACTTTAATTCTTTGAAACATAACATTGATCACATAATTTGAGCATGCTTACACCATTAGGATACTCAATTTGTTTCAAGAATTTTTTTATCATTGTATCAAAAATTATTTGTTTCAAACCATGTCATGTATACCATTTGGACCTTTCTCTTGTGCCATCATGCTATCCAATCTTGTCTAGATTTTTTGGTCAAATATTAGTTTTCAATTAACCTTGTTAAGTTTGGATTCAAACATTGATTGATTTCTATTTAGGCCTCAATTCATGGGGCTGATACACAAATCTTTCTCTTTTAGGTTGCATAACTTCGGTTAATCGATTACCCAAATTTGAAAACTATTGATGTTTTATTTATTCAATGCCTATCTTCATCATCATTTGAATAGTTATTTATAATAACCTTTCTCTGAGAGCCTTATGCCAACTGATCATGTTTATGTTTGATTCCATGTTTTGGGTCTATGTCAAAGTTATTTCCAAACTTGTTAGATTAAATGAAATCACATCATCCTTTGTTTTAGGCCTATCTTTTGATGCCATTTAGATAAATTTCCTAGCATAGCCTATTTGAGCCTAGATTTTGACTCCACATTTGGACAAAAGACCTAGCAACTCTTTTCCCTTTTCCGAGTTTAGACCTTGCTTAGAGCACTTTGGCCTAGACCTTTGACATGCCAATTTTTATTTAGATGCTTGACCTTTTCTGCATATGAAATTTGACATTAGAATATTTTATGCCAAGTCTTAGAACAAACCATTTTGAAGATATAGCTCCATGATTAAATCATTGTTTAGAGATACAAGTCCACCTTCGACCAAGTTAGACCAAGTTGGAACCATTTGTCCTTTGGACATAGTTTTTTAGAGTTTTTATAACTCTAAGCATTTTTATTTTAGATCTTTCATCATTTATGTGGATATGTCTAGCTATACTTATAGTGGAGTCATGTACAATTCAAATTATTATAGAATAGCCCCAAAAAATGACTTTTATGGCTTTATTCAAGACCCCAATGATGATAATGTGGTTTGTGAGACAGATTTATATCCACCTCATAATAATCATTTATGGGAACAAAGTCATGAAATATCTTACGATCCAACTTGAGACCTTGATTGGTATGAAGAGGCTCGTGAGGAGGATTTTAAAAACCCAACTATAGATAATGTTGTTTAGGATATGGATCAATACCCTCTTTATGATAATTAGTACACAAAAAATAGTCAAGAACTAGCTTACGATCCAACTCAAGATTAGGATGAAATGGTTTATCAAGAGGACTTGGATGCTTTGGATTGTGAAAGCAATCAAGTTCCATGATGTCCTTTTGTTCTCCAGTCATCAACTTCCTGTAACCCTCCTTTGAATTATATGATCTATCAAGATCCACAATATCTAAAGAATACCATTATCATTCTAAGACCTCATTCTTTGGCTTGTGTGAGCAATCAAGCTCCAAAACACGCTAGCCTTATCCTTCTAAGACCTTTTCCCTTGGCTTGTGCAAATAATCAACCTCCACAATGCCCATTCATCATTCTAAGACCTTGTCCTTTAGCTTGTGTAAATAACCAAACCCCACACTACCTTGTTGTTATCATTTTAGGAATTCATCCTTTGGATCGTGCATGCAATCAAAATCTAAAATTCTATACCATTATCTAAATATAGGCCATTCCTTGTCCAGTACTAATCCCATCCAAACCTCAATTGATCTAATCATTCAAAGATGAAGCTGTGTTCAAAACTAGTATTTTCTAACTCATTAAAAACCAAGGCCAAGATAACTAATTGATCCAAGATGTTTATGTTGAGCCAATCATCTGTGATAAGTCAACTTATGATGAATCACCTTTCAAACCTATACGTATTGTTGATAAGTCTCACTCTAATGAGGCAATATTTTTTGAGTTACTTTTTAATGATTATAACCATCTTTGGGAAAATCATTACCTTGACCATATGCCTTTTTTTCCAAGAGCCTCCCTTTGACAAGGAAATCTCTAAGGAATTATCTCTTGACTTTTTCCCATCTTAGAGGAGTCCCACTTTGATAAACTAGTTTTTATGGAGCCTATTATACCATCATAGGCTATTACTTGTCTAATACCAAATATCTAATAAGGCATAATTATAATAGAGTGCCCATCAGATGAAGAATCAAAGTTATAGTCAGCTTCCATTCTTGAACTGACATCAGATGTATCATCAGAATCAGAATCAACGTTAGTCTCAACATTGGATTTAGAGTCTATTGAGTTAGAATCAAATTCAAACATAGAATATGTCTATGGTTATTAATACATTGGTTATGCATGCCTCGTAGATTAATCTAAATAAATTTGTGATCCTTCCAAGGTTTTGAAGATGATTATTTTAGCATCAACATAAGTTTTCCTAGTATATTTATGAGGATTATATAACTTCTCTCCATTCCATTATAGTTCCACAGGACATTACCACTAACCAACGTAGCCATATTATTGACATTCCACCTCCCACAAGTGTCGATTGGGACCAATAGAATCACACTTTATTGAAATACATCGATGGAAACATAGTAGTTGAAGAAGAGAAAGGAGGCAAAGACCAAATTCATGTAGTAGAACATTCTCCTAGAGAAACCTTTTCCAAGGCGCTAGGGGACACAAGAAGTTTAAACTTGATATATTTTAGTGAATTTTTTTTGGAAGTGCTAGAAGAAAATAAAATTCAAAAACCAATGTTCATTAATGAAACCTTCTTAGAGGTACTATGGGATAATCAAGATGATTTCATTGGTGAAAGCCTCATCAAAGCACCAATAGCTGAGCACAAAATTTCTTCAATGCTTGATGAAGACAATATCAAAGACAACATCAAAATATCTTCCTATCTACAACCTAATTAGATGGTAGCTATTATTAGGCTTAAATAATAAAAAAATATGGTGGACCTATCAAGAGCATCTTCAAAGGTCTTTGGCCCTACCACATCCAAATTTATGTCGAATCCAACATCACCAACATTATGTGTGATTGAAAGTCTCAATTCTCATTTGGTTATCAACCATTACACATTCCATTATCATCTACCATTCCATTTCAAAAATAAACCTACCATCCATTATTTTTCATTATTTACCATCCATGGTGTCACTTTCCTTTATAGAGGCTACAAAGATACCTTATCTTGATGATTAAAGGAATAAGAATCAATGACCAACGAAAATCACAACAACATTGTTGACATCCAAATATACAACCAGTTCTTGACAAAATATCCATTCAGATGAGGTGTGGGATAGTAATTAACATGATCATGTATTCTATTTATATCATTTATTGATTAGGATGTGCCTCTCCATTTCAATAGGAATAATAGAATCATATTCCATTTATCATACCTAGAATAGAAAAAAATATGTACCATACCATTTCATTTATAATTACCATTGTTACATATCCTTTTTCCATTATTACAAATCCCAGTCAATCACCTTACCACTTGGGGGCAACCCTCCTACAATTTTATCCAATTTATCAAACCATCATTATCCTTAGTAAAACCATTCTATTTTACCATACCATTCCTATCTAGACCAAAGCTTGTGTTTAGTCATCCTACCCAATCCTATTTTGATCTTGGCTCATTTAGTTCTTCCCACACCTTTTATGAGAGGACTTTGATCACATTTAAATATCCAATCAAATTTGTGTTTCAAATATAGTCTATAAAATTAGTGTGATAGTTGATTTGACAAGATATATTTCATTTTTCCATCCTATCAAGTTTGTTTATGTGAGCCTGATTATAATCGCCTTTGGGAAAATCAGTGTCTCACCAATCTTGATAATAATTTTAACCATCTATGGGAAAATTATTATCATTGACATATTCTATTGTATCATAGTTATAACTACCTATGGGCAATCTAGGGGTAACACTTGTTTCTCATCCATTGTCACATCACCTTACCATTATTATTTTCATTTGACTAGCCATTTGCCAAATTTGAAAACTTGTTGGGACCTAGTTGGTTTTTCCTCACATTTTTTGTGGATGGATTTATTGTGACTTGAGGTCATTTCAAGACTATGTAGGTCATGCTCAATTCATGTTGAGGTCACCTCAATTCCCTTTTCCATATTCTCTCACCATTTTTTGAGAAACCTAAGCCATGCTCTCACCATTTTGTGAGCATCTTAAGAAATGCTCTCACCATTTTATGAGCTTAAACCATTTAGTGTCTTATTATTCTCAATCTAATTGAGATACTCTAAAAAATCTAAACACATTTGTCCTTTCTAATCCTAGTCAGTTATCCTTGATCCACCTTACTACGACATGGTAATTGTTAGGATATTTTTTTTGCTTTTGTTTTTAGGCTTTTTGTTTATTCATTTATGTTAAGTTGTTTGTTTTTTTGTTTTCTTTCTTGTCTATTTGTTTTATTTCAACATTATTGCCTTGACTCAGTCTATATGTGTTCATTGGGTGATTATTTATGCATATTATTCTTGATTCCATTCATATTCATACGTCAACAATATCATCATGGTTTTTATCATTGGTGCATTATTTTCAAGTGTTTATTAGATCAAGAGTCAATCCTTATGTATATTTTAGCCAAGTCTTCATAGTGTTCTATCATGATGATAACTATCACATGTTACAACAAAAATCCTCTTAAAAAAGGCTTATAATCAATAGAACCACCAAATTTTCTCCTTGGCACCATGGAAAATCCTTCTATCCCATCTTGATCAAATCAACCTATTGACCATTCTAGTTATATCATTGCTAATAAGGATGAGCATCTCCTCATTAGCAGAGACAACTAAATATTTTCTAAAGATCAAATCTTATTATTTTATCCATCCCTTTCATCATCTTGTGTATCCTCATATGCTTGGTTTTTTGTGACTTCTTTAGTCATTAGGTCATCACATCTACGTTTACACTTACTCATCTTTAATCTATTTTATAGATTATATCCTTGAGTAATGCTTGTTAATTATCCCTAACTAAGGAACCATCATCTTTATCCAATCCAAGTCATCTTAATGATTATAACCACATATGAAAATCATTATTTTTTACTTTTATTCCTAATTATAACCACCTTTGGGCAAATTAGTATCCTTTTTAAATCAATTTATGCAAGGATTTTCTCATTTGGATTACTCTCAACCATGGGTTAACTCTACCTTTTTTTTTGGTTATTTTCTAGGGACCATCCGTCAATAAATGTGATAGCCACTCCTTCGAGGGGCATCATTCTAGGCTTTCCAAACACCATTTGGAGCTTTGTTCTTCAACCATCATCTTCTTTCTGGGCATACAAGCCTTTACTCATTATTTTAGAAGACATTGCTTTGTTTATATTTTTATAAATAGGGGAAAACTATAGACACCTAAAAATGGCCACTAATAACCTCCAACCAAGCTTTTTGACCAATTTCCACCAAAATGCATGATTTGGCCTAAAAACACTAAAACACATTAAAAGCTTTGAAACTGACATATTCAAGTTCTGATTTTTTCTAGGGTGTCATAAAATGGGGCAATACATTTTATGGGCCAACTAACTTTGATTAGATCATTTTGAGTCAAAATGTCAATTTTGCACTTGGGTGCTCTTGATTGCTCTTTTTTGTCAAATCTCTTACATGAGATATGTGCCTTTGTTATTTAGTGTTGACAACATCCTAAATGGGATAATGGATCTAATGAATCTGCCATCACATCCTAATTCCAATCCAATCAAATTTTGGGCCAATAACAAGACATTCTGACAAATTTGAGTAATTTGTGCACAAAGAGCTAAGGTTTGCATCAAAGTGTTTAATCATGCTTAAGATTTAATTAAACCAAATCATAACCTAATTAATAATTCCATGGAACTTGTTGAATAATTTCTTTTTGGAAATGAATATTGAATATTTGTATCATCATGTGACATCATTTCTTGGGAAGACTTCCCTAGGCCATAAATGCCACAAATATTAGGATTCATGCCTCCCATGCCTCATTAAGACCCTCCATGACTATTCAATACCCCTATATCCCAAATATTGATGAGCCTATTTATGAATTTTAATTACATAATAAATTAATCCTTAGCTACACATCTCAATTTTGAGATGGATGATTTAGGTTGATTCTAATCAATCTCAAAAATTTATAAATAAAGAGGCCATGGACATCATTTCTAATCTATTTTGGTGAAAAGTTATTATGCTCAAATATCTTCAAAAAGATCTCATATGTGAAATTTATAATGTTGAATTGATTCCAAAGCTTCATAAAAATTAGTGTTATAATAGCCAACTATTGAGCCAAGCCAATTTAAAGCCACACAAGGTGCCAAAAAGAGATGGAAATAGCTAAGCTTCCATTGATGCAGACTTCATGAGCACAAATCAAGCAAGCCACTACAATAAGAATTTTGGATCATCCAAAGAAGATGAAAGAAGGTTTCTTTTGCATTTTAGTTGTGCTTTTAATTTTTTTTGTTAACTAAGCTCCCCCTTTAAGATAGGCTTAGGGTGTTAGTTTAGTGTGTTTTTTATTTATTTCATTAATTTACTAACACAATACTAATCTCCCCCTATTGCAATCCTATATTCACATAAACAAGTAAAAGCAGAAGCACCTACATCCATATCTGAAGATGTTGATGAAGAAGAAGCCAAATTTGTTAGAAAACTAAGAAGAGGGTCTGGAAAGTACAAAGGTAAGTTACCCTCTAATTTTTTTAATTCTGGTAAGGTAGGACATTTTTTTCTAAATACCCTCATAACAAAAAAGATAACTCTGAGTAAGAAGAGAATAATAAAAATATGAAACCTCACTACTCTAAGAAGTTCTTTAAAAATAATAAGGGATTATACTTAAAAGAATATAGCTATTCATTGGATGAATGTGATAGCTTAGATAATGATCATGATTGTGCCTTTGTGGTTGAAGGAAATGAAATCCTATTCATGACATTAGAATCAACTTTTGTGGATCAAGAAAAATAAGTTTAAGACTTAGATGAAGAAGAGGAAGGAGAAGCGAATCTAGAGGGTGAACTAATTTATGATCTAAATTAAATTGAAAAGATAAAAAAAGATAACTCAAAGAAAAATAAGAAGGCATAAAATGATATTGAAAAAGTATCCAAAAGTTTTGAAAAATTTGATCAGATGGTACTTAGCCTAAAGACACAAGATGAAGAGGCTAAAAGAATAGAAGATGTAGTCAAATTTAAACTAAAATCTAAATATGATGAATTCATTAATTTAGAATAAAAAATAGTGGATTTGAGAAAATAACTTGAAAAATCTAAAGCACAAATAGATAAAGGTCTAAAGCTAAATGGAGGTTCATAAATTCTTGATGAATTGATCAACTCTCAAAAGATAAATCTGGTCTTGGCTTTGAAAAAGGGAAAAATACTATAACTAGTACATCTAAAAAATTATTTAACTTCAAATTATAAGGAGATTGATGAACAAATAATGAAAAATCATGCAAGAATACCTCCAGAGATATAAATATATACACAAGTACTATTGATGCAAAAAAAAGCTGAAGGAGAAAAGAAGAAGAACAATGAGTCAATCTCTACAAAATTAAGAAAGATGTTGAAGACAAAGGTAGTTGATGAATATTGTTACATAAGGGTGAGAGACTTGAAAAATCCATAGTTAAGAAGACCTCCTCATCCTACACAAAGAAATGCTATAACCAGGTATTCCTCATTTTTCTATGATTATTGTTATACATGTAATCAATTTGGTCATAGGGATAGTGATTGTAGAATTATGACTAAAAGGAAAACAAAATTTCTGATTATAAATTCATTTTCACCCTTGTTAGATACAAATGTGATATGTTATAATTGCAATAATTTTGGTCACATAGCTAAACAATGTAGAAAAAACTTTGTAAGACCAAAAATATAAAGTAAAAATAAAATCATGCCTCTTATTATGAATAAAGGTTCACAAGTCTTTGAAAAAGGGATAAATAAGACAAATAAGAAACCTAAGGATGTGTGGAAAGTAAAAGATCAAAAAATTGCATAATCTATGATTGCTCAAACTACACTCCATGTTAAGGAACAAAATTTGTGGGTAATAGATGATGGTTTCTCAAAACACATGACTGGTGACAAGAGAAAGTTCCTCAAACTAAGAAAAGGTAGGGAAGGATCTATTATCTTGGTAAATAATACTATAGTAAAGATCCATGGTAAAATAACCTTGAATATAGAGGGAAAACTACCTACACATGATGTCTTATAAGTTGAAGGTCTAAAACACAATCTGCTAAGTGTCAACCAAATGTGTGACAATGGATATAAGGTCACATTTAATGTAGAAGGCTATAATATAAGGATATATGGAAGATTAGTTATAGAAGGGAAGAGAACTAAAAGTAATATCTATAATCTTAGTGAAGTGAATGGTAATCATTATCTTATAGGAAAGGTTGATGAGAGTCGGTCATGGCATAGAAGAATGGGTCATGTCAACTTTGATAACATAGTAAAAGTGAACTCAAATAAGTGTGTTGGATATATGCCTAAGATAACCAAACTTGTAGACACTACTTGTAAGGAATGTCAACAAGGATAGAAAACAAGGGTCAAATTTTGAATAAAGGAGTATGAAAATACAAAGCCTTTAGAGTTAGTTCATACTGATCTTTGTGGTCCTATGAAGACAAGAGGATCCAAAGGAAAAAGATACTTCATGCTGTTAGTAGATGATTACTCAAGAATGACATGGGTAACCTTGTTAAAAGACAAGTCTCAGGCATTTTAAAGATTCAATATTTTTATAGCCATGATAGGGAATGAGATTAGATGAAAAATAAAATTCTTAAGATCTGATAGAGATGGCTAATTCACCTTACATGATTTCATAGAATACTATGAGAAGAATGGAATCATAAGGCACTACTCTATAGAAAGGAATCCATAGTAGAATGGAGTTGTTGAAAGAAAGAAAAAAATAATCAAGGAGATGGACAAAATAATGCTAAAAGAGGCCAAGCTACTTGATGGATACTAGAGAGAATTAGTACAAATAGCAATATAAATCTTGGATAGATTTCAACTAAGGGTAAATAGTGATAAATCCCCCTATGAACTATGGTATGGAAAACTTGCCTCTGTTAAGTATTTTAGAGTGTTGAAAGCAAATGATACATCAAGATAAAAGAAGACAAATTGGGAAGCTTTGAATAAAGATGTGATAAAGGAATATTTCTTGGTTATTCCATCCAAAGTAAATCCTACATATGTTACAATAAAAGGCCATATAAAATTTTAGAGAGTATCAATGTCAAGGTTGATGAAGTCTTGAAACATGTTAAACTTGATAAACACATATATGAAGAAGAGTCTGAAGAGGAAGTATTTATTGAAGAGCCTGAGGAAGTAAATGAATATCCGCTTGTAAGATTTGTTCAAAAGGATCATCCTATAGAGAATATCATTAGCAATAAAAATCAAGGAGCTCAAACAAGATGAAGAGTTTTTATGAATAAGGAACAAGTAAGGTTTGCTCTAATATCTGAAATTGAGCCTAAGAACTATGTTGAAGCTAGCAAGGATGAGATTTATCTAAAATCTATGAAAGAAGAACTAAGAAAAAAAATTTAAAAAAAAATTTGGAATTAATTTGAATACCTTTAAATAAGAATGTAATAGGTACAATATGTAGACACCTAAAACTAGGCATTGATAACCTCAAATCATGGTTTTGGCTAGTTTCCATCTAAAATGCATAATTTGACCTAAAAACACTAAAATTCATAAAATGATGTGAAACTAACATATTCAAGTGCTGATTTTGGATAGGGTATCACTAAATAGGGTGATGAAATTTATGGGCCATCTAACTTTGATCAATTCATTTTGAGTCAAACTGCCAATTTTGTACCCATGTGCTCTAGATTGCTCTTTCCTATCAAATATTCTACACAATATGTGTGCCTTTGTTATTTGTTTTTTTAACATTTTAAATGAGAGTACACATCCAATGCATTTGATAGTGAATTCCAATTCCAACCCAGTCAAATTTAGGACCAATAACAAGGCATTTTGATCAATTTGGGTAATTTGTGCACAATGTGCTTAATCATGCTTAAGAGCTAATTAACCCAAATCAAGGCCTAATAAATAATTCCATGCAAAATTTTTAAATAATTTGTTTTGTAAATGAATATTGAATATCTACATCTTCAAGTGATCTCATTTCTTAGGAAGACATCCCTAGGCCATAAATACCACAAATATCAAAATTCATGCCTCCCATGCCTCATCAATGCCTTCCATGATGCCCTCCATGCCTCTTAATTTACCTTTATTCTAATTTTATGATGAGGATAATTAAAAACTTAATTCAAAAAATTGAATTAAGCCTTTGCTCAAATCCAAAAATCTATAAATAGGAGGCCTCACAACATCATTTCTAAGTCTTGATTATGAAAAGTTATAATGGAAAAATGGTTCTAAAAGCTTCATAAAACTATTGTGACCATGCCAAATTGATTCCAAGCCAAGCCAATCCATAAGCCAAAGGTGCCAAGGAGAGATAGAGGTAGCCAAGCTTCTATTTCCAAGGACTTCATGAGCACAAGCTGAGTAAGCCACTACTACAAAGGCATTTGGAGCATCCAACAAAGGTGAAGGAACTCTTATATTTGATTTTATTAACTAAGCTCTCCCTAGTGTATAGGCTTAAATATGTTATGCTATTAGTGTGTTTATTTCATTTTATTTTCATTTTGGAACTAAAACTATACTAACTATCCTCTCTTAAGTCAAATTCTTAGATCATGTAATGGCATGCTTGGTGGGACTAGATGCATCCTACACGTGAAGAAGACCATTTTTCAACTCTAAAATATTTATTTGAGCCTTTAAAACTCTTGAAAATTTATTTTCTAACTTTGTTTTGCCATATTTGGTTGCCACAATTTTTACATAGTAACCAACATCAACAGAAATACTGACATCAGTTACCTGCTTAACTGACATTGATGAAAGAACCAACATCGATTAGATCTCAGTTATCTAGTAACTGACATTGATAGTAATAACCAACGTCGATCACTATGTTATTTCTAAGAACATAGACCTGAGACCTATGTTTTTAAATTTTGTTATTTCAAACTCAAAAGAGCTTCAAAGGTAAAGGACATGCTAACAATTTTATTGTAAGACCAAGCGGGATATTTTCTCAGAACATGTTTAAATCACATTTGCATCCTTAAAAATTGATTAGAAACTTTGTTTTAGTGTTTAACAAAGAATTTAGGCATTTTTGGTGAATGTTTTTCAAAGTTTGCAACTAAGACCAAGGGGTCAAACGAACAGCACCAAACATTTCATTTGGGTTTAAAATTGAACACACTTGTCAATTCTTATTTGCAATAGTTGATTAGATTAATTTTGTTTGGTAAAAAGAGGAATGTTACGTGTATGCTCTTCCATTTGTCCCCTATAAGGAACCCTTGGAATCAAAAGCACCATTCTTATTGCAAATAGCCTAGTCCAAGGCTTAGAAAGAAATTCATCTAAAGTACTCCCCAAAAACTTGTTAAGGTTTTGGTGACCTTGAAAATGACCCTAAAGTATTTCTATTTTCATGCTTTCTTTGTTTTTATGCATCTTGGATTGCAATGGGGAATTCATCACCTCCTGTAAGTTCTTTAAGGAAGCTTTGACCTGAGGTTTCATCTCCTATCATTAACTTCATTTTGCTCCTTTGGAATTACACATGGGACATAGTGGCACTTTGGAAATTGCACTACATTGAGTGAATAGTAGGATGTAGTGGTTGTAAAAAGCACTAGACCTTTTTGCAACAAGACAAGTGATACAAACCCAAAATCTATGCTTTTATTTTGCATTGTTTGGCATGAAAGTCATTGTGCAATTAATTCCCTTAGATCATTCAAAAACTTGTTAGATCTTAGACAAATCCCCACTTGCCATAGAAGTATTGTTGGTGCAAGGTGCACCTCAAGGTCCATGTCATAGTAATACCATTTGAGAGAAGGGGGGGTGTAAAAACCCTACTATATAATGCACATTTACTTTTAGATGAACACTTAAAATCCTCCCAAATGACGTATATTGATGTATTTTAACAATACCAAGAAACCTTGTCAGTTTAGGATCTAAGGGTGATTAGTTAGTTGATCTTGTCCTAGTTTAAATTCTTATGTGGAGTCAAAAACTTGGTGTAAACAAACAATCCAAATCAAATACATAGTCCAAATTTTCTTTTGAACAAAGAGGCGTTATGTTTCCTACATGAGATTATCCATTTACCTTGTTCAAATTTCATCAAAAGCTTGAGAGTCATATCATCCACTTTGGTGTAGTTATGCTACCCAATTGAGTCTAGACCTTTACCAAAGTTGTTTAAGTCCTTCACTTATAATTTAAATTCAAAATTACACCTTTACAAGTTCATAGGGTTGATGTGTTAAGTGGGTTCACCATTTTCACTAAACTTGAGAAAACTTAGGTTTAATTTCTAATTTAGGTTGAAGGCAATTTAAGACTCATAATCATTATTATCACTTGATAGACTTAAGCCATTTTATGCTAAACACTTTCACTTTAAGTCTATACACCAAAACATTTTGAGTCAAGAAAGGTATTATTATGCTACCAAAATTGTAGGAAAAAATCTTTTCCTTAGAATTTTTTTGAAGTAAACCCTTTTATCACACCTTTTTGTGTAGTATAACATCGTTACATTGCCTAAAATATTTTGAACATTGTTTCATAGATCTTCTTGCATAGAGTTCAAATTTGTTCCTACATTTTTAGACCAATCTGAGTGTACTTTTGTGATCTTTTGTCTAAAATAGTTATACTCTTCACTTTTGTCTATCTTGTTTGTCCAAATAGAACCAAGTTTTATACCATTTTTTGTGACAAAACAAACTATAGTTAAAGTGCCTTTTGTTTCATACCCTATACCTAGTTGACCAAGTTCATGTCTAAAAATTGAATGCCTAGTGTTTGTTATAAGTGTTTAAAATCTATTAGATTAAAACTTTCATCTATTTCAAAGTCTATCTTTTGATGCCATTTGGCCAAGAGTCCTAGCACATGCCTTGTTTGAGCCTAGATTTTGACTTTACATTTTGCCAAAAGACCTAACAACTTTTAAATTCCTAGATTATAGTAATTTGAAACACTTCAACCTTAGAGTTTGGTATTTCAATTTTTTGTTCCATTTACTTGCTTACCTTTGTGTGAATAGTGAAACATTAGATATTTCATGATATCTTATTTCCTAACAAATCTTTATATAAACCTTTTGATCCTTTTAACAAATCTAGACCAAGTTAGAACATCATCTATTTTAGACATTGTCCTTTTTAGAGCGTGTATAACTCTTTGAATTTTTATCACAAAACATTGACTATGGATCCCAACAAGTAGTCCTACACTCATAGTAGACTCATGTATAATCTAAGGATTAGTAATGTAGTTGCATCAGAAGAAATGATACAAGACCCCTATGTGGATAAAATTGCTTATAAGATGGATTCTTATCCCTCTTATAATACTTAATCAGGGGCACAAAGCCAAGATCCATTAGTTATCTATCTGGTTAACACACCACCTTACATAGATTAAGACCAAGAACAAATCATGCAATACATAGACACAATACCTGTAATAGATAAGCTAGTACTTTAACAGTCATATTTTAGTAATATAGCTTCCACATGTGATCTATTTTTGTTTGAGAAACATTTTTTAGATAACAAAGATGAGATTTTGGTTAGATCCATAGAGGTAGGGGCTAAGTTTCTAGTAAAATTCCCCCATGAAAATTTACCAACTCTAGTAAGAGTGCCCCACAATATCAGTTAAGATCAATAGGCTTCTTCTAGCAATCCTATGGCTCTAGTCCAAACAATGTACCAAGATCCTAATATATCTGATCAAAGTAAAACATCATGGAAGAACACTTTAACTAAATGCATATAGCTTATCAAACATATCTAAATATAGCACATGATTTTAATTAGATGAACATGGTAAGTAAGCCTCTCATTGACCTAGTTCCCTCAATAGGAGTGATGATAGAGTTAATTAGATAAGAGAATATTAATTTTGACCCATTGATATAAAACTCTTCAATAGATAACCTAATGCATATGCCCATTATTAAAGAAGTGTCTTCAGCCTCTACACTAAATAGTGAGCCAAACGTAGTTGATAATGTGCAAACAACATCTAGTCCTAATCAAAATGGTACTAATGCACAAACAACTAGCTAAAAACATGTGTGTATAGTTAATACCATGAGTAGATCATCATACCAAGGAATATGAGTTTCTACATCCCAGCCTCAACCATCTACTTCCTCAGGTTTACAACCTATGGGATTAGGTAATCAAACAATGGCCAATGTCATGCCTCAATGATAGAATGTGATGAATCCTACTTCCCCTCAACAAGTAATGAGTAGTATTCCAAAATAGTAGACACATTATAGTATATCAACATAATAGAGGACAAATACATTGCCACCTCAATCAAGGGAAAATAATATTCCACCTCACTAGGTAAGGATGAACATACCTTTTTAGTCACAGACTAATATGCCAATTCAAAACCAAGTAATGACTAGTCAGCAACGTGAAAATATTGGTCAATAATAGATGTTGAATCTACAACCTAATTTCGCTTCCTCATAGGGATTCATGCAACAAGGAGGTCATCATGTTTCTCAGGTACCTACTAGACAACCATTGGTTAAAAATATGCCACAAATCTAGAGATAGGGTCTTGGTCCATACGTTCCTACTCAATAGTAAGGTTTGATTAGTCAGTAGCATGCCCTTTTTTAACCACAATAGGCATAATATAATTGTATCCTTCCATCCCAACCATAAAATCTCCTAGATCAAACCTTTATCACCAACCCAAACTAGAATATCATGTAGCCAAATGTGCAATTTCAAGTACATCCCAATCTATATATGCATATTCTTGGTCCATTCCTCAACCCATCCAAAGTACCCCAATAGGTGTCTCCATCATACCCTGGTCAAAGTGTCCTACTTGTGACCTTTCAGCCATTTTCCCAAACCCAAATTCTCCCTCAAACCAATATTTCATCTAGTTTCCTATCCCAAGGATTGCAACAAAGGAAGGAATGTAATTCAACCGTAATAGGAATGTTGTGGGAAATGGAGTAACCAAATCTCATCATGTCCAAATTGTGCAGACATCATCCGCACCACTATTTTAGACTACTCCTACCCAGAAACCTCTCCAACTATTTTTTTAAGTATAATAACCAAGACCTGCACAACAAATATAGTAGCCATTACCATTGTAAACCCCTCCTCCTAAGAAAACCATGCCTACATGTTGGGTCTTTAGTGACCTAGGAGAACCTATTGAATCTATATTTTGAAAGCTTGTTACTACTAATATAATTAGTTGGCCTATATTAAATCATTATCTGTAAGGTATTTCTTACCTTAGTTGGTACCATGAGAATGCATTTTGTGACTATCATCAAGTCAATGAGCATAATCTATGAAGATGTGTCCAAATCAAGCATTTAATTAAGAATATGCTAGAGAATGGGGAGATAACACTGGATAATGGTGCTTCCACTTCCAATAAAACTCTTGGGATCTATCAAAACCCCTTTCCCTAACATAATAATCAATAATAATAACTAGTGCAATAACAAAATCAACAGTATCAAAATCAAAGGCTGAACTAGCAGAACGCACAAGGATAGAATAATGGAAAAAACCAAGGTCAGAATGGTAACAACCAACAAACCTACCATGTCTTTTTACATGACTACAATAGGGTTATAGGTCATATTATAGGGGGTAGCATTAATACCATTTCCATTAATCCTAAACTAAACACTAATCATCCTAGACCATTGCTAAACAATAATATTTAGCCAAATCACATGGATAATACTTCTTTGACTTGGGAATCCATACAGGGAAACCAACAACCTAGGAATTCCCCTTTTGGTTCTTATATTAATAACTTGTCCTTACCACATGACCACATATAAGTGTATTGGTAATTGAGACTTGTCCTATCTAGTCCCACACCATTCCCAGCATCGGTTATCAATAATGGTATAGTATTTAATATTGATTGGGAAATCACAAATTAGAGGTCAAATATTACTATCTTAGACCCATAACCATCTACCACGTTCCCTATCATCTAACCAACCATTCAGCCTCAGAATAAACCATTCACTACTGATCAAGGAAAGAAGTTTGATATTATGGAATAATTGCAGAAGACACTAGCATAAAATTCTATTTTATATTTTCTATAGACATCAATAGTCCATAAAAACATCTTGAATTATTTTTTGACCCAATCCTCTATTTTTAGTGACATATCCCCTGATAGCTTTCAAGTTTTGGTTGGACACCTAGCTCCAGCCCTATAAGTCACATTCAACCAAAGAGATATGTCTTCCCTTGGCCCACTCCATAATAAACTATTATACATTGAGGTTTATATAATATGGCATAAATTGAAACATGTCCTTATAGACAATGGATTTGGCCTCAACATAGTATCTTTAAAGCTCATCAAGCTTCTTGGGTACATAATGATAGATATCCAGCTAGAAATAATAACTATCAAAGATTATGATAATCAATAAAGAGAATCATAGGGCACTATTAGTTTTACAGTTATCATTGGGCCTTTGACCCATGATACACTTTGATATGTATTGGATCTTGAGTTATCATATAGTATGCTTCTAGGCAAGCATTGGCTACATGAGATTCATGCAATCCCATCAACATTGCACCAATGTATCAAGTTTTCCCACTCAGGGATGAAAGTGAATATTCTAGGAGATTTACACCTATATGATCACTACAAACATCTTGAGGTTGAGTTTCAAAGCTATAATTAACAATATGGTATGAATCCAAGTTCCAAGAAAGATAGAGGAAAATCTATACTTATTTATCCTTCATCAGATAATTTCATAAATCCTAATACCTTGGTTTCCCTTTCCCACATGCTACCTCTTGAAGCTTCTAATCATTTCACCATTTTAGATAATGTACTGGGAGAATATGTAACCCATGATACATTTTGTATTGCCAATCTTCCTCAAAATCTAAAAACCTTTGGGTGACCTAAGGTCATCCCACATATGCATTGGTAATGAAAGAACAAAGATAAGGGACCTATCACATTTGTACTAGCATCTATCCTAGGACCTGATCCTCTTAAAGGGGATGAATCATGGTTATACAATGATGACCAAGCTGATTGTTATAAAAATGCAAAGTATCTTATTCCCAATAGGATCATGGAGCATCACAAGTATGAAGGAAGAGGCCTCAGATTGAATCAACAAGGAACCATTGATCCAATTTATATGACTAAGTGTGAAAGACGTTATGAACTTGGATTTAAACTGTCTGGGGGTGACCCCACACATCTTATTCAAACTCCATCACCAGTGACTAGTGATGATGATGTGGATAGTGAAGTAAAGTTTGATCATCTCCTTACCTTTGATAACCTAGATGAAACCAACTTGTTTGATAATAATTCCATTTGTACCCTTACCCAAGCCATTCATCATAATCCACTACTATTATATTATCCCCAACTGATAGATTGGGACCAACAAAAATCCATTCTATCAATTGATGAGTTCTAAAATGATGAGGAATTCTATGATTTATTAGGCTTTAGATATAATGTTCCATTGGGAGATCATAAATTAGGATTATCAATCACATTAGATCTTACAACCTATTTTGGAGAGCACGTGAACACCCTTATAAAAAAAAAAAAGTAAAAAATTGAGGTCCCAAAGTGAAAACCTCTTTGAGGTACTTTCTGACTAGGGAAAAAGTAAAGATAAAGGCCAATCCAGTGGTGAAAACCTATTTTAGGCACCATTAGATGGGGGTGTTCATTATTATTCAAATTCATATTGAGAGACCACTAACAATAAACTTGCCTATAAATAAGAGTTTAGCTTTGAGCAACAACAAGTATTTGATCAAATTCTCCAAAAAAATTCCAATTTTTTTTGTTACATGGCCAAATATCCATTAGGGGATTTATATTCATCATGCCTAGGAGAAGTTGAAGAGCAAGTCCTAACAAAGGACCCTAACATAATCCAATAGTTCAATTCATTACCTACTATCCTAGAAGATGGTTTGACCCTTCTAGTATAAGATACAATAGAGGTAAATATCATGACTCCAGACCTAAAATGGATAAAATTAGGAGCATCTTTCACTAAGGAGGAACATGACGTCTTTGCATCTCTATTGAGAGTTTGTGGAAATTTTTGCATGGGCCTATTTTGACATGCTAGGTTTAGACAATGCCTTGATTATAAACCACCTTGTGGTTAATCTTGATGCCAAACTAATAAAACAAAAGCTACATAAGATGCATCCTTGCATTTCTATATTGATAAAGAAAGAGTTGGAAAAACTCTTAGAAGTAGGATGTATCTGATCCATTGACTACTCTAAATGGATCTTTAATGTTGTACCTATTAGTAAAAATTCTAAAGGGATTAGAATTTATACTGATTTTTGAGACATCAACAAATATTGTCCTCAAAATGATTTTTTTTTGCCTAATATCGATGTGATTATCAACTCCATAGCAAGTTATGAAATTCTTTCACTCATGGATAAATTTTTAGGATACAATCAGATCAAAATAACACCAGAAGATCAACATAAAATGGTGTTCACCCCTCCATGAGAAACATTTTGCTATTAGGTGATGCAATTTAGACTTAAAAATGTGAGAGACACATATCAAAGATCCATGACTATCATATTCCATGATATGATGCATGATATTGTTGAAGACTATGTCGATGACATAGTAGGAAAATCTAAGACCAGGGCCAACCATCCAAAAATGCTATGTAAGATATTTGAAATACTATGAGAGTAAAAAGTCAAACTCAATCCAAATAAATGTGTGTTTGGTGTAAATTTTGATAAATTACTTAGATTCATCATATCTCGTCAAGGTATTGAAGTCATTATGGCTAAATTTTATGCTATAACTGAGATGCCACCACCAACCAATTTAAAGAAACTCCATAGTTTGTAGGGTAATATCCAATCCATATGACACTTCATCTCTTAACTAGAAGATAACTTCCATCCATTTACACACCTTTTGAAGAAGGGAGTTGCATTTCACTGGGATGATCACTACCAAATAGATTTTTAATAGCTCAAAGACTATCTTGTCAATCCACCTATTTTATTGCCTCCTATGCTAGGAAAGCCATTCTTGTTATATATATCAACTATTGATCATGCCTTAGGTGTTGGAAATATTGTCATTGATGTTAAAGGTCTAGCATTATTGGTGATAAAGGCCCCATTGCATTTAATTTTGTTTGTAATAAATATATCTTGGCTAATATGAGTTAAAATTTATTTAATATTAACGAATATATTTTTGGTTGCATATGAGACAAAAGAAGGGCCCATGGACAAGTCAAAGAGCCATGGGATAAAGAAAAAAGAAGGATGGAAAACATTTTCCCATGAAGATTCATCTTGGGGAATTCCAAGAATCACCAAGTGAAGACAAAAGAGGAAGGGCACAATTTCTCATGAAGGGACACTTTAAGGAATATGAAAAGTTACCAAGATGAGGACAAAAGAAGGAAGGACGTTTTTGATCATGAAGGGTCACCACATGACTTTTCAAATGCTTGAATATGAAGGGTCATACAAGTTTGGTGCCATTTTCCATGAGGATTGAAGGGTCACAAAGGGGGAAGGCCAAAGGTCATTTGGAAATCTATAAATAAAGGCTTGAGAAGCCATTTGTAAACATGAGAAATAGAGGTTGATTTGATATTGTAATATCTATCTTAGAAGAGCAATTGTGAGAGATGAACATGATTTGTATTTGTTATATCTAGCTTAGAAGAGCAAAGGTGAGAGAGAGGAAAGAGATGTTGTATTGAACTATCATTTGTTGAGATAGAAACATTGAGAGATAGGTGTGTGGTATACATAAAGGGGTTGGTGCTCCTGTGGGTTGGTGCTTGGCAAGGGGTTTGGTGGTCCTGTGGGTTGGTGCTCATGAATAGTAGCTAGGTTTGTGCTCCTGCAAGTTTGTGCTTGTGAATATTGTTTAGGTTGGTGCTCATTCATATAATTGAGATTGTTCTCTGTGGTTTTTCCCTCATTGGGTTTCCACGTTATATCTGGTGTCTCTCTCTATCTTGTGTGGTGTTTATTGTTTGAGTTTTATTGCATATCTTAAATGTTTGATTAAGTGAAATTTGGTTAAGGAAAAGATTTATAAGATATATGATATATTGATTCACCCCCCCTCTCAGTATATCCCATTCTTAACAATTGGTATTAGAGTAGGTTCCTTTTTGAAAAAGTTTTACAGTTGAAGGTAGATCAGGAAAGCACAAGATGGCAATACATAAAGGTGTCTCTGCAAGCAAAAGAATAGTTGATCAAGAAGAAGAAGAGGATGAAACCGAAGTGAATGTGGAAGGAGAACTCATGTGTGCCTTAGAAGAGTTGAAGGTTGTTGAAAATAAAAATCAAAGATTAAAGCATCAAATCGAGAAAAATGAAAAGGAGTCAAAGGAGATAATTGAAGATCTAACGGCACAGTTGGAAATATCAAGAAAAGAATGTGAAAGGTATGTTACTGAAATTGCTTCTTTAAAAGAAGAGATTGAGAAAGCAGTCAATAATAAAATAGTCAATGATTAAGAATTTGAGAATGGACTAATATGATGAATAAGATATTAGAAAGCCAAAAGGCAATATCAGATAAGACAGGTATTGGTTTTGAAAAGAATAAGAGCTATGTTGAAGCTCTTACAAATAAAGAAACAAGAAGGGAAGAAGTGAAGAATACAGAGGACAAAGAAGGCTGGAAGGAATAAAGCTATAAAAGGCAATCAAGTCAGAGATTCACAAATAGGTCCTATTTTTATGGTTACTATTTTTATTGTAATGGATATGGTCATAAGAAATTAGAATGTAGAAAAAGAGCTAACAATCTCAAAAATAAGGAAAAGGAAGGTCATGTAGAGTCAAGCAGAAGCTATAACTCTTTTGCTCCTCTATCAAGCTTTGATGAAGAGACCATAATTTGTTACAAGTGTAACAACTTCAGACACATAGCTTGGTATTGTAGAAGTGTGTTCGAGTCAGTCAAGAAGGACCAGAGTTTTAGGGCTCCATTCATCAAGAAAAAGGTTCAGACATGCCAGAAGAAATAATCTGAAGGTTCTATGTTTGTCCAGACAGCTTTGCATGCAAGAAATGAAGAAAAGCCATGGTTTATCGATAGCAAATGCTTGAGGCACATGACAAGAGACAAGAGAAAGTTCATAACCTTAAAGAAGATCAATGGTGGCATAGTGAAATCTGGGGACAATACTACTACTAGAATTGCTGGAAAAGGTACACTACATTAAGATAATGGTAGAACTAAAACCGAAAATGTTTTATATGTAGAAGGTATTAAGCATAATCTTTTGAGTGTAAGTCAAATGTGTGATGAGGGGTACACACTAAAGTTTTATGTAGAAGGTTATGAAATTAGAAGAAAAGATTCAGATGTATTGATTGCAGATGCTCAGAGAACACATAATAACTTATATATGCTATCAGGCATCAAAGGTCAAAAATGTTGTTTGATTCAGATTGAATAAAGTTGGCTATGGCATAGGAGAATGGGACACATAAATTTTGATAATCTTGTCAAAATTTGTAAAAAACAAGCAGTCAAGAATCTTCCAAAGACCAAAAATCCATCTAACATGCTTTGTGGACCTTGTCAGCATGGGAAGTAGGCTAAAAGGTGGTTCAAAACAAAAGAGTACTCAACCACTCAGATGATAGAGCTTGTTCATACTAATCTATGTGGACCTATGAGGACTCAAATTACTCAAGGTGATAAATATTTCATGTTGATTATTGATGATTTTTCATGTATGACTTGGATAATGTTTTTAAAGAAAAAATCAGAAGCTTTTAGATAATTCAAAGCATTCAAAGCATTAGTTGAGAATGAAACTAATCTAAAGATTAAGTTTATAAGATCAGATTGAGGAGGAGAATTCAAGTTAGATCAATTTATTTAATTTTGTGAAGATCATGGAATAAAGAGATAGTATTTAGCAGCCAAAACTCCACAACAAAATGGAGTAGTTGAACAGAAAAATAGAACAGTTTAGGAGATGGTGAGGACAATGCTAAATAAATCCAAGATAGTAAATAAATATTGGAGAGAGGTGGTTGGTATACTAGTGCATATTCAGATAGAGCTTTATTAAGAGTCAACAGTGACAAGACTCTTTATGAGCTATGGAAAGACAAACTAGCAATAGTTGATTATTTCAAAGTTTTCGGTAGCAAATGCTTCATAAAGAGAACCAATGAAAAACTTGGTAATTTTGAATCTAGAGCAGATGAAGGTATATTTCTTGGTTATTCTTGCAAAAGTAAAGCTTATAAATGTTATAACAAAAGAACCAAGAAAATTGTTGAAAGTGCAAGTGTCAGGATAGAAGAAGATGGAACACAAAAGATCAGTGATCCAGTAGACATTCCTAAAATCATTGAAGAGGAAGGATTTGAAGAATCAAATGAAGATGAGGAAAAGGAGAAGGAGAAAAAGGGCACCAATACTCCATCCAAATATGTTCAAATAATTCATATTGAAAGTGACATCATCAGGTTCATAAAAGAAGGAATTCACACTAGAAGAATGATGGTAAGTGAATCTGAACAAGTTAATTTCTCTTTGTTATCTAAAATTCAGCCTAGAAATTTTTTAGAAGCTAGACATGATGAGCATTGGGTTAAGGCTATGTATGAAGAATTAGATTAGATAGAAAAGAATGATACTTGGGAATTAGTGCCTAGACCAAAAGATCACAATGTGATAGGAACAAAATGGGTTTATAGAAATAAGTTGAATGAAAATGGAGAAGTAACTAGAAATAAAGCAAGATTAGTATGTAAAGGATATGCTCAGATTGAGGGAATATATTTTGAAGAAACTTTTACACCAGTAGCAAGGTTAGAGGCTATTACAATGTTTCTTGCATATGCAATATTTAAAAATTTCAAAGTGTTTCAAATAGATGTCAAATTTGCCTTCTTAAATGGGAATCTTGAAGAAGAGGTCTACATTAAGCAGCCTGAGGGGTTCATTCTCTCGAATATTAGTAATCATGTATGCGGATTGAAGAAAGCATTGTATGGATTAAAACAAGCTACCAAAGCTTGGTATGCAAGACTTGATAAGTACCTGCAAGATCAAGATTCAAGAGAGGATTTGCTTATAGTAATATTTACATCAAAATAGAAGGTGAGCATCAATTGATTGTTGTGGTATATGTTGATGATATCATTTTTGGAGGAAATATTGAAAAGATGACAAAAGAATTTTCTGATAGAATGAAAAAAGAATTTGAGATGTCTATGCTTGGAGAATTATCATTTTTTTAGGATTACAAATATTTCAATCAAATAAAGGAATTTTTATATCTCAAAGTAAATATGCCAAGGAAATGTTGAAGAAATTTGGTTTTGAGGATTGTGTACCAACTGGCACACCTATGTGTATAGGAAATAAGGTGAGCAAGGATGTAGATTCACCTGTTACAGATCAATCTTTGTATAGATCTATGATTGGTAGTCATTTATATTTGATAGCATCAAGACCAAAAATCATGCATGCAGTAGGTATGGTTGTAAGATATCAGTTATCTCCAAGAGATAGTCATGTTTAGTTGGTGACAAGAATATTCAGATATATCAAGGGGACATTGGATTATGGATTATGGTATCCCACAAGTAAAGATTTCACTTTAGTTGCTTATACAGATTCAGATTGGGAAGGGTGCTTAGATGATAGAAAGAGTACAAGTGGAGGATCTTTCTTCCTTGGTGATAGCTTAGTATCATGGATAAGCAAGAAGCAGAACTCAGTATTACTTTCTATAGCTGAAGCAGAATATATTTTTTTAGTATTGTGTTGTACTCAAGTGCTTTGGATGAAGCAAACTTTGGAAGATATCAAGGTAAAGTATGATGAACCTATTTCCATTTTTTGTGATAACACAAGTGCTATAAATATTTAAAAAAATCTAGTAATGCATTCAAGAACAAAACATATTCCCATTAGATATCACTTCTTAAGAGAGTAGGTTGTAGATCAACAGGTTAAGATGGAATATATTAGTACTATAGAGTAGATTGCAGATATTTTCACAAAGGCACTACCAAAAGACACATTTGAGTATCTGTGAGAGAAGTTGGGAGTAATTTACTTTATTTCCTATCATTGAGGTTTAGCATCAGTTGAGGGGGAGCTAAGTGTTAGCTCTATGTAGGCCCTTTGCCATTAATGTCAAAGGGGGAGAATAATAGGTATAGGTATAGGTGCAAAAAATAGGTACAAGTTGCTACAGTAAGGGGGAGTTACTATATGTTTTTAGATGACAGTATGTGTAGGTGACAAGATGTGGCAGTTTCAAGATTGAAGTTGCCATCAATGACAAAGGGGGAGATTGTTGGAAATATTGTCATTGATGTCAAAGGTCTAGCATTATTGGTGATAAAGGCCCCATTACATTTAATGTTATTTTTAATAAATATATCTTGGCTAATATGAGTTAATATTTATTTAATATTAATGAATATTTTTTTGGTTGCATATGAGACAAAAGAAGGGCCCATGGAGAAGTCAAAGAGCCATGGGATAAAGATAAAAGAAGTATGGAATGCATTTTCCCATGAAGATTCATCTTAGGGAATTCCAAGAGTCACCAAGTGAAGACAAAAGAGGAAGGGTGCAATTTCTCATGAAGGGACACTTTAAGGAATACGAAAAGTCACCAAGATGAGGACAAAAGAAGGAAGGACGTTTTTTATCATGAAGGGTCACCACATGACTTTTCAAAGGCTTGAATATGAAGGGTCATACAAGTTTGGTGACATTTTCCATGAGGATTGAAGGGTCACAAAGGGGAAAGGCCAAAGGTCATTTGGAAAGATATAAATAAAGGCTTGAGAAGCCATTTGTAAACATGACAAATAGAGGTTGATTTAATATTGTAATATATATCTTAGAAGAGCAATTGTGAGAGATGAATATGATTTGTATTTTTTATATCTAGCTTAGAAGAGTAAAGGTGAGAGAGAGGAAAGAGATGTTGTATTAAACTATCATTTGTTGAAATAACAACATTGAGAGATAGGTGTGTGGTATACACAAAGGGGTTGGTGCTCCTGTGGGTTGGTGCTCATGAATAATAGCTGGGTTGGTACTCGGCAAAGGGGTTTGGTGCTCCTGTGGGTTGGTGCTCATGAATATTAGTTGGGTTGGTGCTCGGCAAAGGGGTTTGGTGCTCCTGCAAGTTTGTGCTTGCGAATATTGTTTGGGTTGGTGCTCATTCATATACTTGAGATTGTTCTCCATGGTTTTTCCACATTGGGTTTCCACATTATATCTAGTGTCTCCGTTTATCTTGTGTGGTGTTTATTGTTTGAGTTTTATTTCATATCTTGAATGTTTGATTAAGTGAAATTTGGTTAAGGAAAATATTTATAAGATATATGATATACTGATTCACCCCCCCCTCTTAGTATATCTTGTGCTTAACATTAGGGGCACTCTTGGCACAATATGATGATAATGGAAAGGAGCATGTTGTATATTACTTAAGCCATACCTTGGTTACATATGAACATAACTATGCACTTGTTGAAAAATCTTATCTAGCCATGGTTTTCGTAGCTTATAAACTACATCATTACATGTTGAACAATAAAACCATGGTCATTTCAAAGGTAGATTTGCTCAAATATCTACTATCTAAAGTATATTTTCAAGGTAGAATGGCTAAATATATCATGATTCTCAATGATTTTGACATAAAGTATGTCAATTAAAAAGTAATCAAGGGACAAGTTCTTATAGATCAACTTGCTAAAGCACCTCTCATGGACACACAACCACTCAATTTTCAATTTCCTGATGAATCCATCATGACCATTATTGATACACCCCTGAGAAGTAGCCCTAGAATCTATATTTTGATGGTTCATTCACTACACAAGGATCAGGGGTGGGCCTATTATTTATTACACCATAGGGGGATCTAATCCCTAAATCCTTCAAAATCAACTTTCCTTATATAAAAAACATGGTTGAATAGGAATCACTTGTTATATGAATTTGACAAGCATTATATTGAAATATATCTCATCTCCAAGTTTATGGTGATTCTCAATTAATCATCAATCAATTGGTTCCATTTAGATCCATGGTTGACACTCTTTTAAAAAGAAAATTGACAACATTTAGTTTGAGCACATACCAAGGGCTAGTAATAGAACTATAGATGTTATGGCTATTATTGGCTCTCTAATTTGATAAATAGATAAAGCTAGAGAGTATCAGTTCCTCATCAAAAATTTGTTAGCACTAGCTCATGAACCTTCAATCATTGCCATGCTTTATGATATTATTGGTCCTAATTCTATCTAGTACTTAGACCTTTAAAATTACCTTCATGACCAATTTCTACCACCTAACCTATTTTGAAAACAAACCAAAGCCTTCATTCATCATTCTACTCATTATACTTTACTTGGATCCACTCTTTAACATCATAGTTTTGATGGAACTCTACTTCATCATTTAACTTCGATAGAGTCTATGATAGTGTTAAGATAATTTCACAAAGGAGTATGTAGAGCCCATTCTAATAGGGTAGTCCTATCCAAAAATCTCTTATGTACTTGTTATTATTGGCCCATAATGGATGAAAATGCCACTGCATTTGTAAATAAATGTGATAAATGTCAATGTCATGATAATTTGATTCATGCCCCAACAAAAACTCTAAAACTGATGTTGATACCATGGACATTTTCTACATGGGGACTTGACTGCATTGGGAAGATTAATCCCACTTCATATAATAGACATAAACATATCCTTATCACCACTAAATATTTCACTAAATGGGTTAAAGCTATACCCCTCACTTACATGATTGGAAAGAAATTTTCCAATTTCATCTTTAACCATCTCATATATCATTATGGTATCCCCTTTGACATTATATCTGATAATGGAGGATCATTCAAGAACAAAGATGTAGAATAGTTATGTACTAAATACAACATCACCCAAAATTATTCTATAGTAGATTACCCTTAGGGTAATGGCCAAGCTAAGGCATCTAACAAAACCATTGTCAAAATTATAAAAAAGATTTCCAATGATGTCAGTCATGATTAGTACCTCTAGATATTCCTTTCCCTTTGGTCATATCATACTAATCATCACACCCCCATAGGAGCCACTCCATACTCACTTATTTATGGTACTAAATCCATCCTTCCCATTGAGGTTGATTTGCCTTCACTATGCATCTCTTTCAAGCATGTCCTAGATTATCATGACTATCAAGTAGCTCACCAGCAAGAGTTGGATCTACTTGATGAAAAATGCATAGTTGTGCTTAATAATCTTCAAGTCTATCAAAATCATCTCAAAGGCCACTATAATCAATGAGTGAAGTATATAAAATTTAAACTTGGTGATCTTGTTCTTAAAGAAAACCAAATAATACCATGGTCAAGAAGAAACATAAAGGGAAATTCAAACCAAATTGGATAGGGCCTTTCATCATCACTGCAAATTATGGATTAGGAACATACAGGCTTACCACACTAGACAATGACAAACTTCCAGAGCCAATGAATATTACTCATCTCAAGAGTTATTATGCTTGAATGCTAAGGTGTATTATTTGTAAGGATCATTTCATTTATGCCTTTTTGTCACTATTTTTCTTTGTACACATACCATTTTTATCTAACCTCTTTGCCATATCCACTTTCTACTTCCGACCTATCGACCTAGTGTGTTCTAAAAACCTAGCCTATTTAACCTTGGTTTTTATCATTCATTACATAGTTTTAACATCAATGTATCTGATTAGTTCATTATTTTGTTCAAGAACTTTAGATAGAGATCATATTTTGGGATAGTGTGATAGAATTTTTGACAGTTGCATCCTTTTTTTTAATTCTTTCTTACCACCGGTCTTGCTACTAATTATAACTACCTCTAGGCAAATTAGTACCTTTGAGCTATGCCATTATGTCTTAGTTATAACCACTTATGGGAAAACTAGGGGTAGCATTAAGCCTTGATGTAATAACTTGCCACTTCCTATACCATATCATGCCTTTATACTAAATGTGCTTGTTTTGTTTGAATTGATTGCTACAACTAGTCAGTTTCCTCCACTGTAAGGGTAGAACTACAGTGACTTGAGGTCCTACTTTGGGAATATTTAGGTGACACTCGATACTTATTGAGGTTAGATCAATCACCCTTTTCCACCATACTCTCACCATTTTGTGATCAGCCTAAGCCATGTTTTCATTGTTTTTTACACAACCTAAGCCATGCTCTCCCCATTTTGTGAATAGCTGAAGCCACTCTCTCACCATTTTGTGAGAAACCTAAGCCACACTCTCACCATTTTATGAGAAACCTAAGCTACACTCTCACCATCTTGAGATTAATCTAAGCCATGGTCTTGCTATTTTACAAGCAACCTAAACCATGCTCTCATTATTTTACGAGCAATCTAAGCCATGCTCTCACCATTTTTTGAGCAACCTAATCCATGCTCTCACTATTTTGTGAGAAACCTAAACCACACTCTCACCATTTTGTGAGAAACCTAAGACATTCTCTCACCATTTTGTGAGAAATATAATCCATGCTCTTATCATTTTTCTATCAACCTAAGCCATGCTCTCACCATTTTGTGAGAAATCTAAGCCATAATATTGCCATTTTACTAGTAACCTAAGTTTGAATGATCTTGCCATTTAGTGAGATTGAACCATTTAGTGTCTCATCATTCTAAATTGAGTTGATATGCTTCAAAACATTCTAAAAAACATTTGAAAAATTGTTATAAAATAACAAAAACATTGACCACTTCTTTGCCTTAAGGATTCTGGGAACCCTTACTACGTTACAAGCAAATCACTTGTCATTTAGTTTCCCCATATTTTTTGTCCTTTTTCTCTCATGCACTTGAAATTTTTTAAGACCATTCCTCTTATTCTATCACATCCAATCTATTTTTTTCCTTAGTTATCACATTCTTCCCATTCCCTGGGAGAACTACATTTGGTTTGAAGTTTTTTATTGGATGTTACATCTATGGAACTATGTAGGCAATGCCCACTTGTCTCATGCATATGAAAATAGCTTGTCCATCCCTTCATTTTCTTATATTCCCCCATTTTTATTCATTTTTTAAGTTTTTGCCTATTTTCTAGGGGCAATGTTTGTAGGGTTTCTATTTCATTATTTGTTTATTTATTTCTGCTTATTTTGTTTGTCTGCCTATTTGTTTACTTTTGGCACTATTGCCTTGATTTAGTTTATGTGTGTTCATTGGGCCATTCCTTACCCACACTTATACTCAAATCCATCCATATTCATATGTTTATATTGTCATCATGGTTTATATCATTAGTGCATTATTTTTTATTAACTATTGGATTATGGGAGTCAGTCCTTATGCATATTTTGTCCAATTCTTTATGGTGTTCTATCATAAAACCTACCATCACGTGTTACAACAAACCTTAGCTTCAAGAAGTCTATTTAGTAATGGTGTAATCTCTTTGGCATCGACATCCTAATTCCACTCCCAATCATATCCCAAATAGAGTAATAAACCATGAAAGAATTTCAACCTTTATTAGTTTAGACGAGAATCTCCCTACTAGTAGGTTGTTTCAATTCATCATTACCCTTTATGTCAAGTTATCATCATCCTAAAACAAGTTTATCATGTTTTCCATAATTGGGGTTCAATGATTATAACTGCCTATGGGCAAATCATTGCACACCATCCCACCTACATTTCTTAATGATTATAACCACCTTTGGGAAAATCATTGTGTTGTCACCACTTTACTTTTTCTACCTATACAAGGGCATGCTATTATCTTTTTTGTCTATCATAACTAGGGCAGCTCCATCTTCTCAATGATTATAACCACCTTTAGGTAAATCATTGTGTTGTCACCACTTTACTTTTTCTACCTATACAAGGGAATGTTATTATCTTGTTTGTCTATCCTAACTAGGGCAGCTCCATCTTCTCAATGATTATAACCACCTTTACGTAAATCATTGTGTTGTCACCACTTTACTTTTTCTACCTATTCAGGGGCATGTTATTATCTTGTTTGTCTATCCTAACTGGGACAACTCCATCTTCTTAATGATTATAACTACCTTTGGGCATATCATTGTGTTATCATACCATTTTATCACTATCAAGGTATAATGCTTATAACTACCTTTGGGAAAACCATTACACATTATCCCACTTACATTCTCAATGGATTTGAATACCTTTTCAGTCTCATTGTGTTTTCACCCCATCATCTTTCCTTTCTTTGGTCCCCTTATTTTACTTCTTTCTTTTTAAGGGACCATTTGTTGACCTGCTTGTGCCAACTATTCCCATGAGGGGGCATCACATAGTTAGTTTATCATAATTGTAGTTGTATGCATACAAGATATTTTCATTCTTTAAGAAGATGTTATTATGTTTACATCTTGTAATGCCTTCCCAAATAGGGGCAAACTATAGACACCTAAAATTGGCTATTGATAACCTCCAATCAATTTTTTGGATAGTTTCCACCTAAAATGCATAGTTTGACCTAAAAATACTAAAATGCACAAAATGATGTGAAATTGACATATTCAAGTGCTGATTTTGGCTAGGGAATCACTAAATGGGGCAATGCAATTTATGGGCCAACTAAATTTGATCAGTTCACTTCAAGTCAAAATGCTAATTTTGTACCCACATGCTTTGGATTGCTCTTTCCTATCAAATCTTTTGCACAAGATGTATTCCTTTTTTATTTATTGTTGGTAACATCTTAAATGAGAATATGTGTCTAATACATCTAACAGTGACTTCTAATTCCTATCCAGTCAAATTTAGGACCCATAACAAGGAATTCTAATCAATTTAGGTAATTTGTGCAAAATGTGCTTAACCATACTTAAGAGATAATTAACCCAAATCATGTCCTAATCAAGAATTCCATGGAAAATTATTGAATTATTTGTTTTAGAAATGAATATTTAATATCTACATCATCAAGTGACCTCATTTCTTGGAAGACATCCCTAGGCCATAAATGACATAAATATCAAGATTCATTCCTCCCATGCCTCATCAATGCCTTCCATTCCTCTTAATTTCCCCTTATTCCAATTTCATGATGAGGATAATTACAAACTTAATTCCAAAAATTAAATTAATCCTCAACCACACATCTCAATCTTGAGATGGATGGTTGAGGTTGATTCTGATCAAATCCAAAAATCTATAAATAGGAGACCTCACAACATTATTTCTAAGTCTTGATTATGTAAAGTTATAATGCACAAATGGTTCCAAAAGATTAATAAAACTAGTGTTACCATGCTAAATTGATTTTAATCCAAGCCAAAGGTGCCAAGGAAAGATGGATGTAGCCAAACCTCCATTGCTAAGGACTTCATGAGCACAAGTTGAGAAATCCACTACTACAAAGGCATTTGGAGCATCCAAGGAAGGTGAAGTAACTCTTGTATTTGATTCATTGTTTTTTTTTTGTGTTTATCATTTGATTTTGTTAACTAAGCTCTCCCTAGTGTCTAGGCCTAGAGATGTTATGCTATTAGTGTGTTTATTTTATTTTGTTTTCATTTTGGTACTAACACCATACTAACCATCCTCTCTTGAGTCAAATTACTAGATCACACAGAATGGGTCTTTAGAAACAAACTCAATGAGAATGGAACTATAATAAGAAATAAACTCAAATTGGTGTGCACAGTATATGCATAATTTGAAGGCATAAATTTTGAAAAAACATTTTCTCCAGTTGATAGATTGGAAGCCATAATAATGTTTGTAGAATTATTTATTTATGGATGTTAAGTCTGCTTTCTTGAATGGGAATCTAGAAGAGGAAGTCTACATAGAAAATCATGAATGTTTTCAATTGTCAAAAGAAGAAGATTATGTGTGTAGATTGTAGAAAACTTTGTATGATCTAAAATAGGAACCAAAAGCATGGTATTCAAGATTATACCAATACTTAGAATAATAAGGATTCAATAAAGGATATGCAAACAATAATCTATACTAAAAATTAGAAGGTGAGTATATATTAATTTCTATTTTATATGTAGATGATATCATTTTTGGTGGCAACAACAAAAAAATGTGCAAATATTTTGCTATTCAAATGAAAAATGAGTCTGAGATGTCTATGATTGGATAAATTTCTTTCTTCTTTGGTCTATAGATATCACAAAATGATGAAGGTATATTTATATCCCAAACCAACTATGCTAGGTAAATGCTTAAGAAGTTTGGAATGGAAGATAGCAAACCTGTAGGTACTCCCATGATTACTAGATGTAAGTTATGCAAAAAGAATGAATCCCTTGATGAAAATCAAACATTATATAGATAAATGATAGGTATCTTGTTATAAATAACTACATCAAGACCAGATATCATGAAATTAGTGTGCATGGTTGTAAGATTTTAAGCTGCTCTGAAAAAGTCACATGTCAATGTAAGGAAAAGTATCTTTAGATATATCAAGAGTATAATTGATTATGGCATATGGTATCCTAAAGATGAAGATTTCATTTTGATTATATATATATATATATATATATATATATATATATATGTTGATTAGGAAAGAAGTGTGGATGATAGAAGAAGCATTAGTGGTGGTGTGTTTTCCTTGGAAATAAACTTATTTCATGGCTAAACAAAAATCAAGAGTTTGTTACTTTATCTATAGTAGAATCAGAGTATGTGGTAGCAATGGCATGTTGCACTCAAGTCTTGTGGATGAAACAAATAGTCAAAGACATAAAAGTAAAATGAAAATCACCTATCTCTATTATTTTGTGACAATTTAAGTGATATTAATATATCAAATAATCTAGTGATACATTCCAGAACTAAGCACATATCAATCAAGTATCATGTTCTATGAGAAAAGGTTGTAGATCAAGAAGTCACAATGGAGTATGTGCCAACATAGAATCAAATTGTAGACATATTCACCAAACCTCTTCCCAAAGAATAATTTAAGTATCTAAGACATAAATTCAAAGTGGATTCTGCTACATCACACTAGTAGATCTTAGTAATAGGGCACTAGTCCAAGGGGAGGATCATAGAAACTTTGTTAATCCCTAGAAGAAGAGAGAAAAGGCAAATCAGGTATGCATATTTTTGAAAATTTCTAATGAGTTGATGTTTGTAGATTATTGGACAAACTCATTTATCTAATAAAGGAGGAGATCAATTTGGATAAATATTGAGAAAGTTGGAGTCCCTTTGCCACTGATGTCAAAGGGGGAGAAAAATTGCAAATGCTTTCTATAAAATCTTTAAGTTTATCAAAAAAGGAACAAAACATGTGTCCAAGGTGTGTTTAGGCAAATTTTATATTACCTTAGGGGGGAGAAATTTTATTATAAATAGCTTCAGCTTATGTTCATCATAATCTAATACAATTACAATCAATGCTAAAGAAGGAGCAGAACATGTATTACAAGGTCAGAGCATTTATTTTTCCATCAATGATAAAGGGGGAGATTGTTAGCAATATGATTGTCATTGATGAGAAAATGGAGATAGTTATCACTATGTATGTCATTTATGTCAAGAGAATCAGTCATAGACAAGATTAATGGAGAGAATAGCATGTTCTATAAATGCATAAGTTATAATATTATCATACAAAGTTGTCATGATTTTATAGAGACTATTTTAGATGTTTTTAGAGAAATTAATAGAAAATATATTACAAGTTTTTCAAGAGCATCTCATATATATGGTTTGTAGGTTTAGATGAAGAGAAATTAGCCCAAAAACGATTTATCTTTACTCTCAACCTTTACTAGGGTTTCTTAGTAAAACCCTAAGGTTTTTTATTTATGGCATTCATAGGAATTTTTATTTTTATGTTGATTGTATATAGGTGAGAATCATTTTCTTATGTTATAACTTAAGCCTTTCTCATCATTATGTAACTGACCCCTTAGACCTAGCAATTACTAGCTTAGAGTAGTGTTCAAAGACTTTAATATTTCTTAAGTCCTAGACTTAAGAATTGTCCAATCTTGATCAATGGTTAACACTTAATCATATGGCATGATCCAATGATGCAAAATGAATTCAATTTATCAAAGGTACCTGAGAGTGAATGTGCTAGTGACAAGTGTCACATTCATGGGAGCTTTTTAGATAGATATCTAATGAACATATTAATATATTAGAAGATATAATAATGAGTTTATGATAGTATAATGAATATAAATGGAGAGAATGGAGTCAAAGAGATTAAAGTGTCTGATGGTTAGCCTATTAAATATTGAGCTACTTTGAGGAGATTTATGGTCTGTATGTATTCCAAAGTATCAAGAAGTAGTTAGATGAGATTAAGTGCTCAATGTTTAATGATAAATAAAGGTAAATTTTATTATATTTTTAAAGATCTAATGGCACATGGGATCTCATATCAAAATATCAATGGATGTCCTTTAAAGATTAAGATGTTAAAATTTGAAATCTTGCAAAGATATAACAGGGTACATGAGCATGCTAGAGCTTGATCTAATAGTTACATGTTAAAATTGATATATTTGAAGAATGATCATTGGATCATGACGTGAAACTTAAGATCAATGGTTAGTATTTAAAGATATATTCATCTCAATGGTCAAGTGATGGAACCTACAAGAAAGATGCATTATTTAACATAGATAATGATATAGGTTATTGTAATCAATGTAATTTATGTAATAAGGCATGTGTATCAAAACTAAGTCCTGATATATGCTAAATATACTAAAATATAGAGATTTATGGTGGTGGTTCATGAATTTAAGAATCAATAAACTTGTAGGAGTGTGATGTGTTAATGACCAATTGCAAACATAGAGAGGATGTGAGACCTAGATCAATGCATATATACATCATCTAGGAAATATACTATGTATTGATAGAGTATTAAATAGATTTGAATATAAAGGGAGAGAGATAGAGAAGAAGAGAGATGTAGATTAAAGTATGAGCAATGACGAAATAGGTCTATAATAGAGAACAAGATTCATTCATGAATTAATTATATGATCTAGACTTGTAGCTCCATAATAGATCTAATAGCTAGGTGCCATAAGAAAAGTTGATTTGGTGCTCAGTTAGTGAGTAGATGATTCCTTATAGTATGTGCTCTTAAAATAAGGGATTGACATTTCCTTAGGGTTGGTGTCCTTAAACTTTGTAACTAGTGAGGATTGACTATGAGGCTAGATTAGAAAAGTAGATTCTAGAAGTTATTATTATCATGGTTTTCCCCATATTGGGTTTTCCATGTACATACAGTGTTATGTCTATTTGTATGTGTGTGATCTCTACATATTTAATTTAAAAGTGTTAAAGGACTAATTGTATTCAATCTACTAATTCACGCCTACTTTTAGTAAATAGTTGTGTTTCAACATTCATACCAATAAATGCTAAGGCATTATCTAAAATTATAGTAACCAGGACACCAAACCTAGTTACTGATTGTCATAGAAGTCCAATACTATTATTTCATTAGATTATGTCAGGGAAATGCATTCCACCCAGTTGGTGAAGTATTCAATTTTAGTGAATACCCATTTATACCCTATGCTTGAAGGTGGATTTATCATCCCTATGAATTTTAACCCCCATTACATGAATGGTTGATCCACTTGGATTGGGTTGAGTGGAAGAGATACTAATATTTATCTATTTAAAAATAGAGCACACTTCTAACATTTCCTAACCCATGAATAATCATCCTTGAAATAGATAGGCCAATAATAACCAACCCTCATTATTGTTTCTATTATTATTCTTAGAGCAAAATGGCCTCCTGTAGGTCCATCATGAAACTGCTCTAAGATCTTTGTCACTTAATTGTCATCAATTCACCTCAAAAGTACCCCATTGAGGTCCTTT
Organism: Torreya grandis; assembly: GCA_037957365.1. NCBI lineage: Eukaryota > Viridiplantae > Streptophyta > Pinopsida > Cupressales > Taxaceae > Torreya > Torreya grandis. The sequence goes on along the minus strand of JARHVA010002283.1, from coordinate 180,170 downwards.
CTAAATAAAACCCCATTAATCAATGCATAAGGTATAGACTAAAGTCCAAAATACCTTATTTTTGCTTTGTCTAAACATTAGGGGAACTCTCTTGTCATAAAAAAATATGTCATATCTTGGAGCCAACTATTATGAAGTGAAGGCGTATCTCTTTGTGAGTTGTCTTATGTCACCAAAAAAACTTATTTTTCTTCTTAAAGGTCATCCACCATATTCTCACATAAGCCTTTGCCTCTTGTCAACTTGGTGACTTTTATATCCACATCATGCTCCATGACCTTGGTAATCTATCCTACTCTTTTATCATTCAAGTGTTTGTTAAGGAGGAAGTCTCTAACTCTAGGATGAGACACCATAAGATAAACCTTTCTATTAGAAAACATTGGCCTAAAATTTTTGAGGCTTCTCAAAGTTTTAAGAACATAATTTTTAATAAAAGTGTACTTTAATTCATATCCTTCTAAACCTTGATTAAAAAAGGCAATTGGTTTCTCAAGTCCTTTACCATTCTTCTGCATCAGCATAGCTAATATGTTATCAAAATTAGTAAACGCGTACAATATGAAATCCTTTGAGAAATTAGTATTCATGAGTGAGGGAGCTTGGGAAAGGGCTTACTTGATGGCCTTAAATGCTAATTTACCTTCATTTTACCAAGCAAACACTTGGATCTTCTTTAGCATGGTGGTGATGTGTTTGACTAGGATTGAAAAACTAAGTATAAATTTTTTCACAAAGTTTATTTTCCCAAGGAATATCTAGATTCCTTTCTTGTGCTTGGGTAAAGATAAGGCCAGGATGACACTTATTCTATCAGGGTCAATGGATAACCCTTCCTTTGAGACAATGTGACCCAAAATTTTACCTTCATAAACAACAAGCACACATTTCCTAGAATAGATCCCATATTCCATACATCTTTGGAAGATCAACCTTAGATGGTCTATGTGCTCACTAGCTTTCTTAGAGAAAATTGTGATGTCATCCAAGTAAACTATTACCATCTGATTCAACAACCCTTGGAAATCTATGTCCATGGCTCTTGGAAAGTGGCCTTAGCATTTGAAAATCCAAAAGGCATTTTATAATAATCATATATACCCCACTTGGTGTTGAAGGTAGTCTTATGTTGGTCTACTTCTCTTACCAGTATCATGTTGTAACCTAAATACCCATCCAAAAGGGAAAAATGCTCTAAACCAATAACTATCTAAAGTAATTACTCCATGGATGGAAAGGGGTAGTTATATTTAAAAGAAACCCTATTTATATCCCTAAAGTCAATACACAATTTTATTTCCCCACTCTTCTTACTTAGGTACAAAATTGGCTACCATGAGGAGTGCTTGATGGAAAAGATGATATTAGATTTAATCAATTTAACCAACTCTTTCCTCATAAACTCTTCTATTTTAGGGTTGATATGCCTTTTCTTTTTTCCTTATAAGCTTGGCATGAGCCTCTAATGCTATAATGTGTTTGGATAATTTAGGATCAAATCCACTTAAGTCATTATACACCTAAATAAATATGTTTGCATATTCTCTACAAAGCTCTATAAAATCATGTTTTTTAACCCTAGTACTTACCTTCCCAATCTTGAGGATATTTTATTTGAAGATAAGGACTCCTTGATAGTTGTCTTCACTTGTTTACACCACTTCCTTATCTTTTCTCATATGATCTCCCTCATGGAAGAGACCTTCAAGGGTGGAAAGCCCTTTAGAAAGCTTGTTAGATCTCAACTAAACAATTTACTCCTTATACTGATGTTGAAACTTTTCTTGGTTTATGGAAGATAACTTTGCTTCCTATTTAAGAAATAGGTAATTTGATTATCATTTTCAAAAACCTACCAATAAGCTTCATTGTCTGGCACTGATGGTCTTTCTACCCTTTGACATGTGGATGCACCCTGGTATTTTTTAACTCATTTGGGATATCAAATTGATATCCCACAAATACCAACCTATCAATATGTCCATTTTGGTTCCTTAGTACTACTTAGATGTCAAAGGATATAAAATCCTCAATTAGGTTCCACACTCTATGTTTATAAGACTTCATCAAGAGATTCTTGGTGATATTATGGCCTCTAACCTGGTGTACTATCAACTCACTATCCCTATAAACTTGTAGTTGTTTGATTCCTCTCTTATTATCCAATTGAAGGCCATGGATAAAGCCCTCATACTCTAGTAAATTTTAAGAGCAACAAAATTGGAATCTGTAAGAAGAGAAATACTTGTCATTGGAGGGGATACTAGCATTACACCTACACCCACTCCATGTTTGCTCCTTGAACAATCAAAGAACAATTTCTATAATCCGTTTGAGTCCTTTTAATGTATAATGAGGGATAACATAGATATATTATCTTCATGTAAGTAGTAAACATCCATGTTTATTTCTTTAACTCCTTATAATTGATCAAGTAACTAATTATCATTCCATAACTCATCTAGGAGCATATCTAGGATCTCCTGAGGATGAATGTTTAGTTCTTCAACAAATATGAATTCATCCTCATCAAGTATAGTGCAATTTACATTTATACTATTTGGCCCATAGGGTTGAATGTGAAATTATGCAATGGGCTTAGCCTTGATTGATACTTTGGTGTTATATCTCATTCTAAATGTTATTTATGACTAGTCTAATGCTAGATAACCTCCAATTTTTACTATGAATTATTTGGACAAGCATAATGTAAAATGAGGAGGCATATATAATATTAGTACATCTTGAGCCACTAAGACAATAGGGAAATCATGTAGGGTCAAGTTGAGATCTTTGATGATACTAGATGGCTTGTTGGAAGATCCATCAAGTTGGAGTACTCCTTTGGATTAGGGTTCATATTTTAGACCAAGCTAATCTGATATAGATTTTAGCATTACTGAGGTACTAGCCCCACTTTTTACCAAGCAATTATGTACCAAAGAATCCCTAATAATCATATAAATGAGTAGGCTTGATTACTTTACCTGACTATCCCTCAATAGGCCATTTGATTGTATTGGTGAGAAATTCATTCACCTTATTTGATGTATTGTCCATAACTGGTGCAACATTAATCTTGGAAAAACCTTCTTGAATAATATCCACTAGCTAGGAATGGAAAGTATGTCCCACATTAGCACACTCACATTGGACCTTTTCATTTATTCCATAATGTTGATGGGTGAACCACCAACCTTTGGTTATGATTTGGGAGCCCCAACTGCACCTTTATTTTGTGAGTTTTGAGGGACAAACACATTCCCCTAATTTTTATTACTTGGAACTATTGGAGAATTTGGAACAATAAACACACATTTCTTTGTTATTGAAGGAGTGATGGTTGTAGGCTCCTTGAATGCTTCCTAGTTACTATCCATGTTCTTTCTTTTGAACCTTGTATTTTCTACCACTAGAATGAATTATTGGCTAGAACTAGCCTACTAATTGAGTGCATAACACTCTTCTTGCTCATAATTCACCATTATTTCACCCAACTATCTTGGTCCTTGATCAAGGATTTGACCTTGTTGAGGCACTTCTATTTTTATCATCATGGGTACCTCTATGTTCTAAGCCATAAGATCTTGATTTTACCCATTTTTATTATCCTCATACCATAGGTCATTGAAATCTTGATTGAAATCACTAGTTGGAATAATGGATTTCATAAAAGACTAATTTCAAGGTAGAGTCCCCTTAGTTTCTTAAGAAATATTGTTTTGAATTTATAACCAGGGTGTTGGAAGTGATTACAACATTTGGATTATAGTTGTTTTGCCTAACATAGTTAGGTTGCCCTTGTCCTTGGTTTTGACCTTGGCCTTGGAAGCTTCCTTTGTAGGGTGGTATATTTACTTGATAAGCTTGCTTTTGAGGTTGATATGAGGCTTGATGAGGCCTATTGAAAGTTTTCTTCCTCTTAACATTAACTATTTAATTTCCCAAAGATTGGAACATACTCTTAAGCTCTTGAAAGTTTTTTTATTCATGGGAATCAGTAGATTGACTATTGGAAGACTTTTCTTACTTAGGTGATGGTATATTAGAAATTGTAGGCATAGAAGGAATGCCAAAAAGGGGAGGATTAAAAATAGGAGGTGGTCTGATCTTAGGGAATAAAAGTAGTTTTGGTTGAGGTTTAAGTTTTCCAAACTACACCAGACAATTTTTTGGTCTAATTGCCACCTCATATGCAATTAGCAGTGTATTTCCTCTTATAGATTAGATCATTACTACAATGTTGCTGTTTAGGTCCTTCAAATAGTATAGGAAGTAAAAGTTAGGGGTAGGCCTAAAAGACATTGGGATTATGTCCCAAGTCTTTTAGAATATTATGCTTAAGTCTTTCATAACTTCATGAGGGGATCTTTGAATTATGGTTAACTACTCTGCAAGTGACAAATGGTCATTTTTATCTTCAAATCTCTTACATAATGCATCTCCTAACTAATCCCATGTGGTAATGTAATTAGCATCAAGGATTCTATACCAATATAGGGCTTTACCTTTGAAAGAGATGGCTAATAACCTAATTTCTTCATTTTCCTCATTAAAATTATGAATATTGCAAAAATTAGCTATGTCCATGAGCTACTCAGAAGGGGTTATAGATTGATCTCTAGTAAAATAAGGGACACTTTTAAGAGCTTCTATTGGAATAGAATCATATTAATGGAGGTCTAGAGGACTTTGGTCATTAAAGGCCATAAAGGGGAAATCTCTAGGGACTACCATGGTAATAAAAGGGGCTAACAAAGATATTCTTGCTAAGGTAGGCCTAAAATAGGTTTGGGTGAAAATTTTCCCTTATATGGGTGAGTATTAGCAAACCTTAACCTTTTAGCTAGATTTAAAGGTAGTTCAATGAATTTAAAAGGAATACCTCTAGAATATGAACTTGTAGTCACCTTTGGCATGAGATGTAGTCATTGATCTACTACCAAAATGTTAAATCTTCTTTTAGAGTCACTAGATGTTGTTCCTAGAAGCTATAACTATTGAAAATTGATCAAACCAACATCAAACTTTGACCAATCTTCTTTTAATTGTGTCCCACTAGGCATGCTAGAAACTATTATGGCATGGAATTATACCCTTGTGGAGGATTTATTTAAGCTCCCCCACTCCTATTACAAATATATAAATAGTCCTAGGCTATGGGTAACCTATGATGGGGATGAACCTTTGGAGAAGGTCAGATTCCTCTTGATGGATGACTTAAACTAATGCTTTTGTAGATAAAAGGTTTAGAAAAGGGGGAAAAGGGTCTAAAGAAAGCTAATAATGTGATGTGCCAAATTTAAATGAGAACTCACATAAGCATGGAGTAAACACTGACGAAGCATAAGACAATGCTATCTCACACAATCTCATAAAACTAGCAAGTTGCATAAGTGTTTCATAAACTAGGTTCATGAAATATTGAATGAAGGCAAAGAGGAGTTCTAAGACTCACTGAGATCTTGTACCAATGACACAAATAACACTAAATTAAACCTGAAACTAACTTGAAGACACCTAGAAATGAGAAAAAAAAGACAATGGGCATGGAAGATTCTCCTTCACAATGCCATCATGCACAAGCTTTGCTACACACAATTTAAATGGGAGAGATAGGTAAAAAAAAAAAAACTCTTTATTGATTCAATAGTTCTTTCATGAAAATTTTGATAGGGTTTATCCTTATCAAAAGAGATTCTTTGCTTCTTCTATAATTAAGAGAGAATTTATTATCAAAAGTGAGAGAGAGTTTACAAATGGAAAATAATAAGAGATATAGGAGAAAGGGGAGAGAGAGGGGAAGCATGCCATCCAAGATCATTATTGAGCTACCATCCTTCTTAATTTATGCATCATATTTGATTCAATTAAGTAAAAAGGCTTTGAAAATAAATAGATGCTCCACTTACTCTCCAATCCCTAAATCCTTTCGCTTTGATATGTTATGCCATCTCCACTTGATTTCATTATGAGGACAAAGTCCTCATATCCATGGAATTGACAGAGGCATGCCAAAGTCTAATTTTAGTGGCTGTAAGTACTTGTTTATCAAATATATGACCATATCAAAAGATGAGACACTTTAAACCTAACCCTACTTGAACCTAAACATAGGTCTTTAGTATAGATTGAAAACCAATCTAATTATTGGTTTTCTTATAATCAATATGTCAATGAAGATCTTACATACTACATAACATAATTATTGAACTAAATTAGGTATAAATAGACCTATTATACATCTAAACCTTTTAAAAATTGAGAATCCGCTACACACAAGGATCTCCCTTCATGAAATGACACTGAAACCATAAGAAAATTGAGTTTACATGCTTTGGATCCTCCAACAAAGGTATCAACTAAGATTAAATGATTTCCTTTGAAATATTTTCCCTCATTTGACCTTAGACCATATTTTTTCTCTATTGAAGTCCCCTATCTTTGAATTTTAATATCGGCCATTGATCTTGATCTAGGTTTCTAAAAATGTGCCACCTAGCAACTCTTCATTTGTTCTTAAGATCATACTGACTCTTGAACCCTATACACACCATTGATCTTATCTACATGAATAAACATGTACCATTGATATTTATTTTAATATAAAATGTGCACCATTGATCATCTTTTTTTTGTGATTATGACACTTGGAACCATTGCATTTAATCTTAAGATCCTTTAACTCTTTGACCCTCTCTTGCACTATTAGATCTTCATGACATGATTGAACTATTAGAGGTATAATCACTGAGAGTGGTGGGGGGGGGGGGGTGTGGGTGGGGGTGTGAATTAGTGATCCCAAATAATCTAACTTTAATTTTGATCTTTACAAACACTTAATCAATTACCACAAGAATTCATGAAGCATACACATTATTCATAGCATTGAGCAAGAGAGATAAATCAAGATCAATCACATAACACATGACATATGTGAGAAAAAATCTTGGAGAATAAAACCCACTATAACTTGAAATTGGACTACTATCCTATAATAATAAGAACCAGTTTATACCAGCTACCAATGATCAAGGAAATATAATCCCTATTTAGTGAGACTATAATCTCACAAGGCAATGCCACAACCATCTAGGTGAGCTACAACAACAACCAAAATTTTTGTAAGTTTAACCTTACAAGGAGGATACAACCACCTTAGATGATTATATACCACAAAAACACCTATGAACATATCCACCTTTGCACTGATGTCTTCAACACTCAATGATGGACCTTTGATTAACACTGTATACCTTTGCTCATACTCAAACAACAAGAGCTATATTCTACCAATAGAATTATGACCTATAGGCCATATAAATAGTTCTAAAACTAATATAATATTCATATCATCGTAAGGCCACTCTACCCCTCTTTATCTCCCCAATTCACACACATAAGCATCTCTCAAAACTCTCCTAAAACTCTCACTTACAAGTCTAGAAACCAACACATTTGGTTCCACTATTTATAAAACAATCATGATAATCACTACCTTGGTTGGTCATTAATAATGACTTAACCCTTACATCATATTTCACATGAATACATGGATTAATACAATCTTCATATGTTATCCATAACATCTATGGGTCACCCTTAAGGAACTACACTTTTCAATTAGGCCCTTGTAGTCCTTATAGGTCTCATGTGAACCCATATACTCCTTTAACACTTTATAAAAACAAATAAATAAAATATAACTTCTACCAAAATCTTATACCCATTCTATATGATCTATAGGTCCCCCTTAAGTTCCAACAACTAACATATAACCCTTATTCGTAAGCATATTTTGCTCAAATAATATTTTGTGCACAGAGTCATATTATAAACCATTGTTCATACTAAATATAATTTTTAAAAAATTCATAATACACATAGACCATCCTAATGGATTATAAAACACTCCCCAATATCCAATTCATTAGGATATATTGAAACAATATCAAAATAAGCTTTATTACTCTTCTCGGGTCACTTCTAGAACAAGCACAAATAATTAGTCATCTTTGAACCTTAATATATTTGACTATACACACTTTTAGATATTCAAATTAGGTTCATTAGATGAACCATGGAGTATTATTCATCTTTTAATTGTATATAATGAGAAAATTCATCTTGGATCAAAATTTATGGCCCAAAAACTAGACATTAGTATTTCCCTTTGCAAAATTTAAATATTCAAATGCAAACAATCACAGTAAAAATTTGAACATGTTAACCTCATCTCATGAAATATTAAAATGTTGAATAATTGAAATCCATAGATATTTTTGGATTAGTTAGGTCTTTCCTTTAAATTTCTCACCATTCTATCAATCTATATGAACCCCCACTCACTGTTAGATCCTTTTGCTCAAACCTTAAACATCGAGCACTTCTTACCATTGCACTCAAAAATCACCATTATATCAATATTGTATGATCACCGATGATAAATTACATATTCACTAGGTTCATATTTTTAACATCATGTAAATTTACTAAGGACCAACTACAATATGCCTAGAGATCCAACTTTGCATAGATATATCTTTTACCTCGATCAATATCATGACCTCACAATTGCACCATATGAACACCTTTCATAGAGGAAACCAACCATGTCATAGAATTATCATAAAACATTCACACATGTGATATATAATGTCATTAAAATTCATTCTCAAAATCTTGTATCACAGAGTTAACTATGTCAAAACTTACTTGGAAGGCCAACTTTGCTCCTGCATAACCTTTTTCATGTTTTATCACATGATCTAAAAATTAGCATAAATAAACCAAGACAAAAACTGAGCAAACCCATATGATAATTTTATATTTAAACCTCCATGTGTTTTAATGACAACCTCATTAACATGATTACTTAGCTCTTTTTAGCCACATGAAAATTTGGCTAAGTATGGGAAAATAGTGAATTATGTCTTATAAGCTAACTTTACACCCCTCATATCTTTGATCATGATTCATCACATAACTTGAGATTTGGTGCATAAAAAATAGGGAAATATGTGATCAAAACCATATAAATAAATCTCCTTGAATCATTCCTATATGGTAATGGTTACTTCATTAAACTACCTACTTAGATTTTCTACCACTGGACCCAAACTATCTAGATGAGAAATATGGACTACCAAATGAATTCCCCTTAAGCACACAAGCTCTCAAAGCATAGATAACATCTTAGGGACCTATTTCACATCTTGAATACTCCATAATAATCCTTAAACATCTCTAATCATGCCAAAATATAATATTATCCAATCATACTTCAAGCATACTAGGACAAACACATTACACACTTTGTCATTGTCACATAGACTATTAAGACACTTCATCCACTCACTAGAACACCTCTATGACATCACCATGAAATAAATGAAAACTCTTCAACATGAACATATTCTATGGGATCTTCCTAGACCCATTGATGGCATCCTTACCTGTTCATTATTAGATTTTTTTATTTGATTGAATGTTGATCATTGATCTTACTCTAGACACTTTTTGACTCTTTGACCTTATGCATGTCATAGATCTTCTAACCAAGATCCCAATATCTTGACATCTATCCAGTCCATTTTCACTATTTTAAATCCAAATATCTATTTCATGAGGCTTGAACTTGACATCCCCATACATGTCTTACTTGTTAAGGGATTTTTCAATCCAAATGGTTAATTGTTGTAGCTTTAACTTGGCATCCCCGTGCATGTTTCATTGTTCTTTCTCAACTTTGAGGACTTATATCTTGAGATAGACAATTCATCAAGACATGAAATTTATAGAAAATGTTCAATCGATGAAAAACATCATGTCCATACAACTCTTTGACCTTGGTTAAATTTTTAAGTGGATCTAATAAATGTGTAACTAGACTAATCTATTCATCTCTACATAACATTCCATGATGGTCTAGTCCCTTAAACTTGAGCATGCTATCTTTTAATGTTTTAAAGCTTTGAAAAACCCTTTCCCCCTTTTTTAACCCTTTTCCCTATAGTATAAATAGTTTAGGTGATCTATAAAGAGGAAGTCATCCTTCTTCATAGGTTCAACCCCATCATTAGTTACCCATAATTTGGGGTTGTCCTAATATTATGACTGGGAGTTGGTGAGCATGAAGAACTCCTCCACAAGGGTGTAATTCCATGTCATAACAATACCATCATTCTCTAATATGAATCCTTTAAACTTAGGGTTCTGAGCATCCTCTGATAAAACATTCATAATATGCTCATAGAATTCAATTCCATGGGAGAATTTAATAACATGATCAAAAAAATTAATCTTGATATTATCCAAAGCTACTAAGTACCTCCTATGACTTAGGGTGTCTACAATTCTATTTTTCTTACCCTTGATGTAGCTAATATCAAAATCATAGTCAAATAAGAAATCTATCTATTATGTATGGTGAGTATTTAGGTTTGGTTGAGTGAAGATATAGTTGATTCCTAAGTTGTCATTCTTGATTTCAAATGAATTTACCAATAGATAATGTCTCCAAACTTTCAAGGCATGCACTATTGTAACAAGTTTTAGATCATGTTGTGTATTATTTTCCTCATATGGCTTAATATTTTTGGACTCATATGCTACAACTGAACCATCTTTCATAATAAATACCTTAAGACCATCCCCACGTGCATCTATAATCACTAAGAAATAACCATTAGGATTAGGAATTCCTAGCATAGGTGCCTAAATAATCCTTCTTGTTATCTCTTGAAAGTATTTTTTTCACTTATCCAACTAGACAAAAATATGATTATTCTAATGAAGAGAGGTAATTAGGTTATCTATTTCCAAGAAATTTGGCACAAATAATAACCTACTAATCTCATAAAACTTATCACTTCATAAACATTTTTAGGTGTTGGCCACTCCATTATGGATATTTTATTCACTGGATCAATTGAAATTCTATATACAGAGATGATGTGCCCAAAATATTGCACTTTCCTTTGAAAAATGCACACTTGGACAACTTACCATATAATTTGTGTTTCAAAAAATGATGAAAAACCGACTTTAGATGTTTCAGATGTTCTTCCTCATTCTTGGAATAAATGAGGATATAATAAAAAAATAATAATAAATATTCTAGAGAATCCCTAAACACACTATTCATGAGATTAATAAATGTTTTCAAGAATTTTTTAACCCACAAGGAAACACTATAAATTCAGTGTCTATACCATGTTTTGAATGCTATTTTGGAAATATATTCTTGGATTCTTAGCTGGTGATACCCCACTTAGAGATATATCTTAGGGAAAATTGTTCCCCATGCATTTTATCAAAGAGATCATCTATGCAAGGCAACAAATACCTATTATTGATTACCTACTCATTCAACATATTGTAATCAATGCATATGCAAAGATTACCATCCTTCTTATTAACAAACACCACTAGTGTACCACATGGTGACACACATGGTTGAATCAAAAACTTAGAAAACAACTATTGTAGTTAAGATTTTAACTCAAGCAATGTTGTAGTCCTCATCCTGTAAGGTGCCTTGGACTAGAGTTTTGAACTAGGTATTATGTCTATGGAGAAATAAAACTCCCATTTGGGTTGTAAGCCTGATAATTCCTCTAGAAACACAGCTTAAAATTTCCTATGAAAGGGATAATCCTCAATGGATGATTCCTTATATTCCTCCATTTCATTTATATTAAAAATAAATGGCTGACATCCTTTCTTGTGAGCCTTCTAAAGCTAAATTACAAAAATTTTCCTAAGTTTTAACTCCCTTATCTCACTCTAAATATAAGTTTGATTCCAAAAATAATCCTAACATTTTACCTTCTTAAGATAGCAATCTACCTTCATTTTATGCTTAACAAGCCAATTTACCCTTAAGATCACATCATATGATACTAGCGATGTTGCACAAATATCTACTCTTAATGTGAATTTAGGTAATTAAATCTTATCTTTAATTAACCACTTTTAAAATTTGACCTTAGCCTCATTTCCATATTTCACCAACCATGCATTTGTGATTATACTAGCTTTCCTAGACAACTTGTTTAGCATTCAAGGAGAAATAAAATATTTTGTACATCTAGTGTCAATCACAATGAAAATGGGATGACCAAAAAGATTACCTGCAACATCAATATGTGAGACTTGAAAATAAACCTAACCATTTTTAATAGCTACATAGATTCTCTCTTGAAAAGTTCCTTACTAAATATTACTCTTAGATGTACCTTTAGACTTTCCTTGAGTATATTACCTAGAATAGTGATCACCCCCATAGATGAAATATCTACCAAGTGGTCCTTTCCTTTTAGACTACTGGTTTCCCTTAAAACCAGTCTTGAACCCACCATCCATTTTATTGATACTTGAGAAGTTACTAAATTTAGCATTCTTATTCTTGAACTAATTTTTGGAATTTCTATTCTTTTTCTAGTTCTTTTTAATAGTGGGTTTGAAACCTCCAAACTTATTCTTGAACTTCTCTCTGACCTAAGAAAGAGATTTCCACTTTATCTCCTTCTTTATTTCCTTCTTAAAGACTTGATCTATCATAGATGGCCCATGCACATCTAACTCACATCTAATTAGGGGTTTTAATTCCATAATGAAATTTTGAATGCAAAACCTTTCATCTACCTAATACTGAGGAACATATTTTAGGACTTTAGTGAATTTTTCCTAGTATTCATTCACTGAAATATATCCTTTTTTAGATTATATAAATCTATCATCTTCTGGTCAAAATATTTCTATGAAAACCATCATGATTTTAAAAAACCATGAATTAATTCCATGTGGTGGTAGTGGAGTCAAGGCTCATCTCGAGCTTCTTATTTTCCCACTATGTTGTTACTTCTTTAACAAGCTGATACACTCACTAAATTACTTTGGTGACTTTTGACTAATTACAAATCTCAAATTACTTCTCTATCTCCATCAACCAAGATTCGACACCATCCCCTTACATTGTTCTATCAAACTTAGGAGGATTAACTTTCTTCATGTCCCATAAAATCTCTACAACTACAAGAACCCCCACATCATATGGCACCTCAACATGCCTATGCTACAGATAAGTTTTTTTCTAAGAATGGTGATCTTTAGGATCTTCTTAATTAATTTCCTTAACATGACCATGAACTTTTGCTTATAAGGCCATGATTCGGTCCCTAGTTTCAAGCACAGCTATGACAATCTGATCTAACTCCATAGCTTGCTCTATATCATATTGATTTGGATCCACTTGAGCGTTAGTATTTAAAGTACCCTCACCTCCATTTTTACCTTGCACCATTATCTTTTATGAATAATATGAATACATTAGTGGACTCATTAAGTCATATAGGTTGAGCCTCAGCTCTGATACCATAATGTTAGAATCCCATTGGGTCTAACCTCAATTATGTAATTTTTTAATTTACTTTAGTGATTTACAATATATTAATCTAAACTAAGGATAATATATTTGATCAAATTAATAACATCAAATATTATTACATAACCAATCCATCACAAATTATATGATCCTGGTGGTGTTGTATAAAGATATACTATTAATGAGAATTTAGGTAATTAAATCTTATCTTTAATTAAGTAGCTATTAAATTTGGCCTTAGCCTCATTCCCATATTGCACTGACCATGCATTTCTAATTATACCAGCTTTCCTAGACAACTTATATAGCATTCGAGGAGAAACAAAATATTTTATACCTCTAGTGTCAATCAAAATGGAAATGGGATGACTAAAAAGATTACCTGCAACCTCAATAGGTGAGATTTTAAAATAAACCTAACCATTTTTAATAGCTACATGGATTCTCTCTTGAAAATTTCCTTGCTAAATAGTACCCTTAGATGTACCTTTAGAGTTTCCTTGAGTACAATACCTAGAATAGTGATCACCCCCATAGATGAAATATATACCAAGTGGTCCTTTCCATTTAGACTGTTGGTTTCCCTTGAAACCAATCTTAAACTCACCATCCATTTTCTTGATACTTAAGAAGTTAATAAATTTATCATTCTTATTCCTAAACTAATTTTTGGAATTTATATTCTTTTTCCAATTATTTTTAATAGTGGGTTTGAAACCTCCAAACTTCTTCTTGAACTTCTCTTTGACCTGAGAAAGAGACTTCCACTTTATCTCCTTTTTTATTTCCTTCTTAAAGACTTGATCTATCATAGATGGTGCATGAACATCTACCTCACATCTAATTTTGGGTTTTAATCCCATAATGAATTTTTTAATGCAAAACCTTTCATCTACCTAATACTGAGGAACATCTTGTAGGAGCTTAGTGAATTGTTCCCAATATTCATCCACTAAAAGATATCCTTTTTTATATTTCATAAATCTATTAGCTTTTGGTCAAAATATAGATATGAAAACCATCATGATCTTTAAAAACCATGAATTGATCCCATGTGGTGGTAGTGGATTCAAGGTTCATCTTGAGCTTCTTATTTTCCCACCCTATTGTTACTTATTTAACAAGTTGATACACTCCTAAATTACCTTTGTGACTTTTGAATAATTATGGATATCAAATTACTTCTCTATCTCCTTCAACTAAGCTTAGACATCATCCCCTTACATTCTTCCATAAAACTTAAGAGGATTAACTTTCTTCACATCTTGTATAATTGTTGCAACTATAAGAGCCCTCACATCCTATGGCACCTCAACATGCCTATGTTCTTGCTAAGATTTTTTCTATGAATGGTGATCTTTAGCATCTTCCTAATTTATTTCCTTAACATGACCATGAAATTTTGGTTCTAAGGCCATGATTTGGTCCCTATTTTGATGTATGGCTATCAAGATCTGATCTAACTCTATAGCTTGATCTACAACATATTGATTTGGATCCACTTGAGGGTTAGTATTTAAAGTACCTTCACCTTTATGTTTACCTCACATCATTGTCCTTTATGAATAATAGGATAGTATGAATACATTAGTGGACTCATTAAGTCCTATAGTTTGAGCCTCAATTCTTATACCATAATGTTAGAATCCCATTGGGTCTAACCTAAATTATGTAATTTTTTATTTTACTTTAGTAATTAAAACTAGATTAATCTAAACTAAGGTTAAGATATTTGATCAAATTAACAACATCAAATAGTATTACATAACCAATCCATCATAAATTATATGATCCTAGAAGTGTTGCATAAAGATCTACAATCAATATGGATTTAGGTAATTAAATCTTAGCTTTAATTAAGTACCTATCAACTTTGACCTTAGCCTCATTCCCATATTGCACCAACCATGCATATGCAATTATACCAGGTTTCTTAGACAACTTTTTTAGCAATTGAGGAGAAACAAAATATTTTTTACCTCTAGTGTCAATTAAAATAGAAATGGGATGACCAAAAAGATTACCTACAACCTCAATACATGAGACTTGAAAATCAACCTAACCATTTTTAATAGCTACATGGATTCTCTGTTGAAAAGTTCCTGACTAAATAGTATCCTTAGGTGTACTTTTAGAATTTCCTTGAGTACATTACCTAGAATAGTGATCACCCCCACAGATGAAATATCTACCATGTGGTCCTTTCATTTTAGACTATTGGTTTCCCTTGAAGCTAGTCTTGAACCCATCATCCATTTTATTACTACATGAGAAGTTACTAAATTTAGGATTCTTACTCTTGAACTAATTTTTGGAATTTCTATTCTTTTTCTAGTTCTTTTTAATAGTGGGTTTGAAACCTCCAAACTTCTTCTTAAACTTCTCTCTAACTTGAGAAAGATACTTCCACTTTAGCTCCTTTATTGCCTTCTTAAAGACTTGATCTATCATAGATGGCCCATGCACATCTACTTCACATCCAATTTAGGGTTTTAATCCCATAATGAAATTTTGAATGCAAAAGCTTTCATTTACCTAATACTGAGGAACATATTTTAAGAGTTTAGTGAATTGTTCCCAATATTTGTTCACTGAAAGATATCCTTTTTTAGATTCTATAAATATATCAACTACTAGTTAAAATATAGTTATGAAAACCATCATGATCTAATAAAACCACAAATTGATCTAATGTGGTGGTAGTGGAGTCAAGGTTCATCTCGAGCTTATTATTTTCACATCATGTTGTTACTTATTTAACAAGATTATATACTCCCTAAATTACCTTGCTGACTTTTGACTAATTACAGATCTCAAATTATTTCTCTATCTCCATCAACCAAGATTAGACACCATCCCCTTACATTATTCCATCAAACTTAGGAAGATTAACTTTCTTCATGTCCTGTATAATCTCTGTAACTACAAGAGCCCTCACATCCTATGGTACCTCAACATGCTTATTCTCTTGCTAAGATTTTTTCTAAGAATTGTGATCTTTAGGATCTTCCTAATTGATTTCCTTAACATGACCATGTAATTTTGGTTCTAAGGATATGTTTTGGTCCCTAGTTTCATTCATGGCTATGATGATCTGATCTAACTTTGTAGCTTGTTATATATCATATTAATTTAGATCCACTTGAGGGTTAGTATTTAAAGTACCCTCACCTCCATTTTTACCTTGCACCATTATCTTTTATGAATAATAGGATAATATGAATACATTAGTGGACTCATTAAGTCATATAGTTTGAGCCTCAACTCTGATACCATAATGTTAGAATCCCATTGGGTCTAACCTAAATTATGTAATTTTTTATTTTATTTTAGTGATTTAAAATAGATTAATCTAAATTAAGGTTAAGATAGTTAATCAAATTAACAACATAAAATAGTATTACATAACCAATCCACCACAAATTGTATGATCTTAGTGGTGTTTTATAAATATATACTATCAATGTGAAATTAGGTAATTAAATCTTAGCTTCAATTAAGCACATATCAACTTTGACCTTAGCCTCATTCCCATATTGCACCAACCATGCATTTGTGATTATACTAGCTTTCCTAGACAACTTGTTTAGTAATGAAGGAGAAATAAAATATTTTGTACCTCTAGTGTCAATCAAAATGGAAATGGGATGACCAAAAATATTACATGTAACCTAAATAGGTGAGACTTGAAAATCAACCTAACCATTTTTAATAGCTACATGGATTCTCTATTGAAAATTTCCTTGCTAAATAATACCCTTAGATGTACCTTTAGACTTTCTCTGAGTACATTACCTAGAATAGTGATCACCCCTACAGATGAAATATCTACCAAGTGGTCCTTTCTTTTTAAACTATAGGTTTCCCTTGAAACTATTCTTGAACCCACCATCCATTTTCTTGCTACTTGAGAAGTTACTAAATTTAGCATTCTTATTCCTGAACTAATTTTTAGAATTTCTATTCTTTTTCTAGTTATTTTTAATAGTGGGTTTGAAACCTCCAAACTTCTTCTTGAACATCTCTCTGACTTGAGAAAGAGACTTCCACTTTAGCTCCTTCTTTATTGCCTTTTTAAAGACTTGATCTATCATAGATGGCCCATGTACATCTATCTCACATCCAATTATGGTTTTTAATCCCATAATGAAATTTTAAATGTAAAACCTTTCATCTACCTAATACTAAGGAACATATTTTAGGAGCTTAGTGAATTGTTCCTAGTATTCATTCATTGAAAGATATCCTTTTTTAGATTTTATAAATCTGTCATCTTCTAGTCAAAATATAGTTGTGAAAACCATCATGATCTTTTAAAAATCATGAATTGATCCCATGTGGTGGTAGTGGAGTCAAGGTTCATCTCAAGCTTCTTATATTCCCACCATGTTGTTGCTTCTTTAACAAGCTGATACACTCCCTAAATTACCTTGGTGACTTTTGACTAATTACAGATCTTAAATTTCTTCTCTATCTCTTATCAACCAAGATTTGACACCATCCCCTTACATTGTTCCATCAAAATTAAGAGGATTAACTTTCTTCATGTCCCATATAATCTTTGAGGGTTAGTATTTAACATACCCTCACCTCTATGTTTACCTTGCACCATTATCCTCTATTAATAATAGGATAATATGAATACATTAGTCGACTCATTAAGTCTTATAATTTGATCCTTAGCTCTAATACCATAATGTTAGATCACATTGGTTCTAACTTGAATTATGTAATTTTTTATTTTAATTTAGTGATTTAAACTAAATTAATCTATAATAAGGTTAAGATATTTGATCAAATTAACAACATCAAATAGTATTACATATCCAATCAATCACAAATTATATATCTATTGTATATTATCTCAACCAATTATTAGAAGTTTACATAATAAATTATACAATAAGAGAAACCAACTACTGAGTATTAAAATGTAATCATAGTATAATAATACAAATTTTTCACATCAGAATGTGAATATAAATCTATACATTATTCTATGGAAAAAATGAGTATTCATGAACTTGACAATATATAAAATGTAATCATGAGTAAAATTCTTTATCGATTGATTGATGAAGGAGAGGGAAAGCATCATCAAAGTGCTTTTCCACACAAACCATGAACCATAGATCCATTGCACATTCATCCAACTAATGAATAAATCTCCCTTCATGAATGAGAAGTTGATAATGGTGTAGGTATTGAGAAGTCAAATAGAACCTATATGTTGTAAGATAACCATCACATGTAGCATATCATAAATAGTTCCATTCTAACATGATATCATGCATAAATGCATATAAATCAAACATGTGAAATGATAATGTTTAACTATAAACATTACTTTGGCCAAAGTTTTTATATAGTTTAAAGATAACAAAGATCAATTGTATTCACACACACACTCAATTGAATTTAATTAATTCTAAGTATTAATGATTCTATGTAAATGCATGAAATCCTTCTCACATAATTATTTCCTTAGTGTCATTAATACCAAAATTAGCTAATTATATCATATACAATATTCCACATATTCTCATATAGATTTCTATATTAATACCACAATATTTAAACACAAAGGAAACATACATGAATTAATCACATGCTAAATAATAACAATATAAAAACCCACTTTTTTACTTTCTTAAGTTTTAATATATCCCAATATCCATTTTGAATAAGGCACTATTACTAGTAATTTAATTACCAAATAATATTTAAGATAAATAAGTATTTACTAGTTCATGCAAAATCATCCTTTAATAGGTATTATAATGAAAGTAAACATAGTCAATAATTTCACACTAAATTCCAAGTTATTAAACAAATTATATTTTCAAAATATTAATTTTGTTCTAAACATCAACTATCTATTTTCCAATCAATTAAGACTAATTTAAACACATTATAATTCATTGAAACACATCACAATTTTCATATAAATGCATTTTTTCACTATATACAAACATCTATGTTCATATATATATATATATATATATATATATATCAAACATGTGAAATGATAATGTTTAACTATAAACATTACTTTGGCCAAAGTTTTTCTATAGTTTAAAGATAAAAAAGATCAATTGTATTAACACACACACTCAATTGAATTTAATTAATTCTATGTATTAATGATTCTATGTAAATGCATGAAATCCTTCTCACATAATTATTTCCTTAGTGTCATTAATACCAAAATTTGCTAATTATATCATATACAATATTCCACATATTCTCATATAGATTTCTATATTAATATCACAATATTTAAACACAAAGGAAACATACATGAATTAATCACATTCTAAATAATAAAAATATAAAAACCCACTTTTGTACTTTCTTAAATTTTAATATATCCCAATATCCATTTTGAATAAGGCACTATTACTAGTAATTTAATTACCAAATAATATTTAAGATAAATAAGTATTTACTAGTTCATGCAAAATCACCCCTTAATAGGTATTATAATGAAAGTAAAAATAGTCAAGAATTTCACACTAAATTCCATGTTATGAATTAAATTATATTTTCAAAACATTAATTTTGTTCTAAACATCAACTATCTATTTTCCAATCAATTAAGACTGATTTAAACACATTATAATTCATTGAAACACATCACAATTTTCATATAAACACATTTGTTCACTATATACAAACATCTATATTTAAGATAAATAAGTATTTACTAGTTCGTGCAAAATCACCCTTTAATAGGTATTATAATGAAAGTAAAAATAGTCAAGAATTTCACACTAAATTCCAAGTTATGAAACAAATTATATTTTCAAAACATTAATTTTGTTCTAAACATCAACTATCTATTTTCCAATCAATTAAGACTGATTTAAACACATTATAATTCATTGAAACACATCACAATTTTCATATAAACGCATTTGTTCACTATATACAAACATCTATGCTCATATTTATATATCTCCCTCCATATCTATCTGGAGAGTGGACTATCTCCTCCATCCACCTCAATAAATATAAATGGTAGTTAGCCCATGATAATAATAATCAATAAAATTATGATAAAACATAATAGTACTGAGTAAGCATGATAAAAAACATATGAAACTCATGTACAACTAACCAATAAGCAATGAGTCACACAATAATTATTATATATTTGTCCATACATCAACATAAATGAAAATAGTTTTCTACAATAGTAATTAACCATCATTAAAGCCATTAATATCAGTTTACTGAGAAAATAAAGTTTAATAAGGAAATTAGAATGTAAAAATCCCATGGATAAAGTCCATACTAATGACCTTCCACTTCCATTATAGTATAGAATGTGAGTATCTCAACCAAACAAGATGCACATGCTCAGCGTTAACTCGCTGACATTCTAAGCATCAAAAAATAAAGTCAGATCCATCTTTCTTGATTCCTTTCTAGAAATATAATGGACTCAACTTTTATAAGAGCTTAGTCACATCTATTGGCCTAAATAAAGAGCATTATGTAGTTCTCTAAGTACTACACTCCTCAAATTCTCCTTATCTATTATATAAATATGTCATTTATACCTCAACAAACCATCATCTTCAAACTTGAATCCCTCATACTTAAGATTCTAAACATTTTGAGCCAATGCTAGTTTTACCTATTCATAAAATTTATCTCCTAAAGATAATTTATCCACTTGATCATGAAAATTACTCCTAATAATAGCCAAAACTGCTATATAACTTCAATGACTAAGGTCATTCACAATCATATCTTCCTTTCCTTTAATGTAGTAGATGTCAAAATCATAATCTAATAAGAACTCTAACCATCATATTTGACATGTATTTAGGTTATATTGGGTGAAGATATACTTGAGCCCTAAGTTATCAGTTTTGAACTCAAATAGTTTTCCTAACAGATAATGCTTCTAAATCTGTAAGGCATAAACAATTATAACCAATTTTCCTTTTATGATTTCAACTTTCTAGACTCATAAGCTACAATAGAGACCTCTTACATGAGAACTACTCAAAGACCATCCCTTTAATCATTGGTTATTACCAAGAATTAGCCATTTGGATTATGTACTCTCAACACTATTGTCGTGGTGAGTCTTCTTTTTAGCTCCTAAAAAGGTTCCTCATACTTCACTGACCATATGAACTTTTGATTTTGAAATTGAGTAGAAGTAATCAAATTCATAATCTTATAAATTTTTGGAATAAACTTCCTATAATATCTTACCAAACCCATAAAAATCCTAACTTCATGGATGTTTTTAGGTGTTACCCATTCCATAATGGCTTTAATCTTTGAAAGATTCAATGATATTCCATTTGTAGATATAATGTACCCAAAGTACTATACCTTTTTCTTAAAGAATTCACACTTAAACAACTTCCAAATAATATTAGGCTTTTGGAACCATTTTAGAACAAACTTTAAATTCTCTATATGTTCCTCCTTAGATCGAAAATAGATGAGGATATTATCTAAAAAGACTAACATAAAATGATCTAGATATTATCTAAACACACTATTAAAAGTGCCTTTGTTAGTTAAAAAAGAATAAATATGAACTCATAATGCTTGTATCAATTTCTAAAGGGTGTTTTTTGAATGTATCCCTCATGAATCCTCAACTGATGATATCCTGCTTGAAGATCAATCTTTGATAAAACTGATGCTCTATGCATTTGATCAAAAAGATCATCAATGAGAGGTAAAGGATACCTATTTTTTATTGTCTCCTTATTCAAAAACCTATAATAAATACATAGGTAAAGGGTTTCATCCTTATTCTTAATGAACACCACTTGTACACCATATGGTGACACACTTAGTCAAATCAAACCTTTATCTTAAATTTGAACCTTCAAATCCACTAACTCAGTTGTCATCATTCTATAGGGGCCTTTATGCTATGGTTTATACCTTGAAATGATGTCAATTGAGAAATCAAATTCTGATCTCTTAAGAGGTGAACCTGATAATTATTTAGGAAAAACATCTCAAAAATCTTGGAGAAAAGGATAAATCTTCAATAGAAGGCTCCTTTGATTCATCCATCTCATTTATTTTTACACTAAATGCTTGACACCATTTACTTTGAGCTTTCTTAAAATGAATTACATAAATATTCCTTAGTTTAAGCTCCCTCTTTACTCCTTGAATATTGGTTTGATTACCCAAATCATCTAGACATTCAACCCTTTTTAGTATATAATCTACCTTGGATTTATGTTGAGCTACCAATTTAATCCTAGGATCATGTATTATGACCCCAAGGAGTTGAAAAAAGATCTACTAATGTAGTGAATTTTGGTAGTTTGATATCAACTTTGACCAAACATTTATCTACGTTAACCCTGGATTCATTTCCATATTGTTCTAACCATGCATTTTTCATAAGACCAGCTTTCATAGATAACATTTTAAGCATATTAAGAGAAATAAAACATTTAGTAGCTCTAGTGTCAATCAAAATTAAAATTGTTGACCAAACAAAGTACCCTACAACTCAATAGGAGAAGCTTAAAACTTGGCTTGTCAATTGTAAATAGATATGTGAATCCTCTACTTAAAATATCCTTACTATAGAGTAGAACTTTTATTTTACCATTTTATTTACCCCAAGTGTATTCCCTAGTGTAATGATCACCTCTATAGATGAAGCATTTTCCAGGTGGTCCTTTTCATTTATATTTATGATTTTCTATGAAACCTCATTTTAAATCATTACCTATTTTCATTTTCCCTAAATCATTGATAAACTTGGCATTCTAACTCTTGAACTAGTTCTTAGAGTTTCCAATCCTCTTCTAATTCTTATTTTTGAAAGTTGTTTTGGGACCTACAAAAATTTTATTAAATTTCTCTCTGGCCTAAGCAAGTGACATCAACTTTTATTCCTACTTAAATACCTTTTTGAAGACTTGATCAATAGTATATGTCCCATGCACATCAACATCACACCTAATTTAGGGTTGTAATCTCATTATGAATTTATTGATGGAAAACCTCTCATCTGTCTGATACTATGGAATGTACTTTAGGAGCTTAGTGATTACTCCCATTACTCATTCATTGTAAGTTCTTTTTGTTCTAGATTCTAAAAATTTTTTAGCTTCTGATCAAAACAGAGTTGGGGTAACCATCATGATCTGAACAAGGTTATGAGTTGTTCCTACATGGTGGTGGTAGATTCTAGGTTCATATATATTTTTTTGATTTCCCACTAGGTAGTTTCTTCACCAGCCAATTGGTAAGCTCCCCAGACTACTTTTTAAACCTTAGAGTAAATCTAAATCTCAAAAAACATTTCCATATTTGTTAGCCACACTTTAGCTCAATCTCCTAGAATGGTTCTATCAAACATGGGTGAATTAACCTTCTTCGTATCTTGTGAAACCTAAATAGTAACACATGCTCTCATATCTTGAGGTACCTCCTATTGGCTAAAAACCTAAGGAAATTCTTGCTTAGCAAGATGTTATTTGGGTTCATTTTAAATGGTTACCTCAACATGGCTATGGAATTATTATTCCATAGAAGCTATATAATCCCTAGTCTCATTCAAGGTTGAGAGAATTTGATCAAGCTTGGAAGCTTGTTTAATGACAAACTGATTTAGGTCAAAAAGAAGGTTAGCATTAGTAGGATTCAATTTACCCTCAAAAACTAGCCTTTGATGAAATATTATTCTTTTCAAATAAATAATAATAAGAATACATTAATATAATCATTACATCCAAGTATTTGAGCCTTAGCTTTGATACCATAATGTAAAAACCCCTCAATGTTAACTAGAGTTAGGTTATTATTTTAAACTCTACTTCATAAATTTATACAACATTAATGATACCTAACTAAATGCATCATTTTAAATATTTTAAATTTCAACCATAAGGTTTAGGTGTTGATTCATTTCGCTAGTGGTCAGAATTATACATGCTGAAATTGCTTTCAAAATTTATGCATATAAATAATAATAATAATAATTAACCATGATAATTTAGCTAATACTGATTAAGTAATTCAATAGGTATAAATAAGTTATAGCTAGCTTTTTTTTTAATAATTTACATCAGATAGTAAAACTATACAATAATATTTATTTGAATAATTAGATTACAATAATATAATTTTCCATAAAACATATGAGTCATAATGAACTCGTTAATTATCTTAAAATAATCTGAATGATGTATTTATCAGTTTAATACTAAAAGGGGATGGATAGTATGATCCAAGTGCTTTTACACACCAACCATAGACCATTGATCCCCCACACAATCTCTCAATAATGGAATGGCCCTCCCTTCATACATGGGCATATAGTGATAGTGCAAAAATCAAGAAACTAAATATAATGTAATGGGCATATTATATCATGTGTGTTGTAAGATAACTTTTACATGCAACATACCATAAATAAAAGTGTTTTAACATGATATAATGTAATACATGTAAACTAAATCAATAGGTGAAATGACAATGTTCAAACCATAAACAATTCTTTGGCCAAAGTTTTCAAATAATTTTTCCAGATCTCAAGATCAATCAATTTCACATACACAAATATTTTGAGCTACTCATATACACCTATTAATGGCACTAGCTAAGTATGTGAAATCATTACACATACTTATTTAATGTCATAATATCAGACAAATATTTTAATGCTAAAAATACACAGATTTCAATTACATAAAATTTTATATAAAGGAAGCCATAATACATATAAACATAGAAACATCATAGTCCTTCCTACTCATCATTATGGGCTTTTATATACCAACATTAACAAATAGACATTCAATAATCCTCTTATTCAAACATCTCAGTCTATTTTAATAGCCAAATATCTATATTAATTGTATAACTAACAACCCAAATTTACTAATAATTTATTTACAATCAACATTTGCATATATCCAAATTTACAATAAATACTATCTCAATATACAAAACTACATGTCCCAACATATATTTATAATTTTATTTTATTTTTATAAATCCTTATAGAATTACATATAAATAAACATTTATTAAATTCTCAAAATGTCAAAAAAACTTTAAATAAGTATGTCTCACATTTAATTTAAGAGAATTCGAACTCAAATATAATTCCCAGATAAGAAAAATAATAAACATGATAATATATGCATCATACTAAAATAAACATTCAACAATTTATGGTCACTCAAATCTTATATAAGATTCTACTCCATATAGGTGTGTGTGTGTGTGTGTGTGTGTGTGTGTGTGTGTGTGTGTGTGTGTGTGTGTGTGTGTGTGTGTGTGTGTGTGTGTGTGTGTGTGTGTGTGTGTGTGTGTGTGTGTGTGTGTGTGTGTGTGTGTGTGTGTGTGTGTGTACGCGCGCATGCATGTGTGTGTGTTTATTATGTAGTCTTAAATATCATTTAAATATTTTAATCCTAACTATTTCCAACTAAAAAAAAAAATGTTGTCTCAAAATAATGTCAATACAACTATATTTTAGTTACAACTACAGGCTCAACCTTAAATAGTCAATCCTCTAGCAGTTGATAGTATTTAAGAAAAACTAGGAGATACAACAAACCCATATCTAGTGAAATTTTTTCCTATAACCATAAATTTAAATGATGTCTTAAAAGTTAAACTGAGCTTTCACCATAACACATAGCCCATTCACTACCAATAGGTTAAACTAAAACATTAATCCTTACTAAAAACTAAACTAGGCTATACAAATAAATGTACCAATATATTTATTTTTAAAATTATCAAATCCAATTCCTATACTTCACTAAATCTATTGAATCTAAAATTGGAATCATCAATGAAACATAAAACATTCAACTAGTATAATAATTCTACCAGAATATTCTAGATGCTATGTTTTGCATAAATGTTTGATGTATTTGACCCTATGGATAGGTTGAACCTATCCCTAGGGTCCTATACATATGACCTCTCTTTTATATATTTTTATTTTTAAAAATATCAAATCCTTATCACTGGAATGCATTATTTAATAACTGCTATGCACAATATGGTATAAATGACCTTTTTAAGGTTTTGATTCAAACCAATAAAATAAATATTTTAAATAAAACTTAATTATCTAACTTCAATCATATAACAATAAATCAAATTTACACATATTTTATAGGCTACTGAATTAGTTTATATTTTATCCATAACATTGTCTCTATTAGTTCCATAAATTTCTTGAAACCCTAGTTCAAATGCTAGGATTATTTTCATTTATTAAGACATACAAAATCTTATTTTTCCCAAAACCCTATTATGATATCTAGGTTTTTAATTCCACATAATTACCAAAATCAATAATACACATAGCTACTACTAATGGAGGATATAGGGTTTCATATGTGTTTGTCTCTCTGGATGGGTTGTACCCATCCATAGGATTAATCACATATAACCAAATATTTATGTATTGTTTATATATATATATATATATATATATATATATATATATATATATATATATATATATATAAACACAACCCATCAAAATCCATCGATTGCCTAGATATGCATTGTAAAAATGTTTAAGGAAGAAATCAAAAAATTGTATAATAGTACCAACTCAAAATGCAAATCTTGGTAGAATAAAATCCCAATCTTCTTAACTATTCCATTTCTTTTCTTTCTTCTCTACTCTATCATTCTTCTTGTCTCTTCCACTGTGTCTTCCCAACCATCCCTAGTTCCATTTATCTCCATCTATTTACAACTAGTTCACCAAAATTTCTAGCATGATTTCCCCACAAAATCTTGATAGTCATAATTAACCTCTTGAAACCCTCAAAAATTAATATGTCATGCAATTTAACTCAAGTCATGTGTTCCATAATGACTCGAAGAGTCTAGAACTCTATGAATTTTTCCCTAATTCCTAAATATTCTAAATTTGATAATGATTTTAAACATTATAATCTCCATGATTTCATAAGCCATCAAATCCCATACAAAAAGAAATAATTCAAATTCTATTAACTTTATATAACAATCATGCCTCAAATAATGGTTTATGCTTTTGACCATGCAATGTTTATATGCCTAGAACTCTATGACTATGACTTTTTATAGTCTAAAACTATATTACTTTTGACCTAATTCTTAAATATTATAAATTTAATAATGATTTGAAACATTATAATATCCATGATTTCAATGACTTCACAATCCATAAAATACCATGTAAAAATAAATAATTTAAATTCTATTGACTTTGTATAACAATCATGCCTCAAATAATTGTCTATGCTTTCGACCATGCAATGTTCATATGCCTAGACCAAAGTCTTGATCCGTATTAAATAATAAACTTTATGCAAAAATCAAACATAAAACCTAATTAAGACTTCAAACCATGTCTTCAAAAATTTAAAACATATTTATGCCTTAGGTAAACAACATTATTAATGCCTAAGGTTAAACAAATTTGTTAATAACACCAATAAAAAAAATTAATTATAACAATGGATTCAACAACTCCATCATGTCTTATGGTTTATTTTTAGACCCTCTACCAAATAATTTATTTTTATAAACACTGCATTTATTACCCTATATAACATGTTAATATGATGATTGAAAAAGATATCACTAGAAGTAATTATGAACATTGGTTAGATAGAAAATTATGACTTTACAACATAGAATATCAAACAAGGATTTTGGGGAATGATTTATCTAAATTATATATATATATATATATATATACAACTAAGTAAGCATTCCACTTTACCTCTGTAAATATTTACTACACTTTTCCAGGTCATATGGCATGTAAAAGCAAACAATATAGTATGATCAACATATAATAATTTCAATCTCATGAATGCAAACATGCTACGATGTTATGAAATATTCAAACATAATAATCAATCACATACACATGCTAAAAACACATTAGTAACCCAAAAACATACTACAATAAATATTAATCAACTAGTAATTATCAGACAATTTTACTCTAGGTGGGATGTGTTGGGTTTGAAATTTCCTTGTTGTCTCTCCTCATAGGTCTCCATCTACACCATCCTCTTTGATGATGCCATCCCTTGGTCATAATCAGGAGGGTAGAATCCATTATACATCCACCTCAGTAGAAATGAATAGTGGTTAGACCATATCATGTAAAAACCATAATAAATTGGTGTAACAAAATATGCTATAAAATGATTAAAATGTACCATATAAAATACAACTAGTGAACTAATAGTTAACAATTATGATCATAATCAATAAACACTATCTATAACCAGCATATAATTAATTCCAATTACTTAACACATCAAGTAAACCAATCGCTAATGATAGGATCAATAATAATAATCGAAAATTGAGATGTAACATCCCTTCCCTTAAAGCTGGTTATCATCCCGATGACACTTATTTCAACAATAGTTCTAAAATAAAATAGTGTTTAGCATAAAATAAATATAATATCAATAGATTACTAAGTAAACAAATGAGGAAACAACTTATGAAACTCTTCATAATATTACCAACTAGCACTATCTTCAAAACATTAGTCCTAATGGACCTTGCACTGTGACACTTATCTATTATGTAAACTAAGTTTGTGCGTGTAAATTATTTTGACTAGTTTTACTATGACCATCTTAGGATCCATAACCTATAAATCATTCTAATCCAACACATGAGAAGGATCAAAAACATACTTTTAAAGATAAGACACATAGAAAACATTATGCATGAGTGATAAAGTTGGTGGTAAAGTAAGCCTATACACCACAAGATTGACAACTTTCAAGACCTCAAAAGGTCCCACATATCTAAGAGATAATTTGGCTAATTTACCAAATTTGATCAAATTTTTTTTTGTTTAACCCAGAGAAACACTTTTTATCCAATTAAAAATTTTCTTATTGTTCTTCTTAGATCAACATAGCTCTTTTATTTATCATTGGCTATAGTCAACCTTTGTCTTATTAACTTAACATATTCTTTCATTTCAAGAATCATATTAGGACCAAAGACTAACCTTTCCTCTAATATGTCCTAGCTAATTGATGTTCTACACCTTCTTCCATACAATGCCTCAAATGAAAGCATTTTCAACACTAATTTGTATGAGTTGTACAAAAACAATGGAAGGTATTATTCCCACCTATATTACTGATCCTTGCAATACATCCTTAGAATATCTTCTAACACTTTATTAACCCTCTCTATTTATCCATCTATTTATATATGATATACTATATTGACGTTCAACTAAGAACCCAAAGTTGGATTGAGAATTAACTAGGATCTACAAGTCATTTTAGGGACCCTATCCAAAATAATCTTTTTTTTGGAAACCCATGAAACCTATACACTTGTTTCAAAAACCTCTTCACAAGCATAGGTGTGTCATCTAAAATTTTACCAAGAATGAAGTGAGCAACCTTGGTGATTTTATCAATGACCACCAAAATCATGTTGTGACAGTTCTGAGACATTGAAAACCTTGTTAGAACCCCACTGAGTTTAACCCAAATTAGGTATTTTTTAAAAATTTTACTTTATTGATCAAAACCAAATTAATCTAGATTAAATTTAAGATATTTGATCAAATTAACAACATCAAAGATTATTAAAAAACCAATCCATCATAAATTATATATCTGTTGAATATTATCTCAGTCAACTATTGGAAGTCTCCATAATAAATTATACAGTAAGAGTAGTCAACTACTGAATATTAAAATGTAATATAGTAAAACAATACAAAGTTTACTAAACTATAAAATGTAATTTAAATCTATGCCATTTATAATATTTTATAATGATACTTTTTATTTTGATTACTTATAGGTACACACCATTCACGAGTCATGTAGTCAACAATTCACAAGTAAATTCATCTAAGAAGACATTTATAACTATAATATTCCATAATGACATCAAACATCAAAATAATAAATATAAATATGACCACATTAACATCCAATCATGGATCAAAACTAGTCAATATTATAAAGAACAAAATAACCAAATGTAAATGAGATTAGAGAAAACATATAACCATTCACTCGTAATAATATGCATTTAACTATACTAAGTGGTGTGTGCAGGGTTCTACATCCTCAACATAGTCATATGTTTTACTCTCCTTGATGATACTCTCCCTCCATGTCTATTTGGAGAGTTGAATATATGATCCAAAACTTGAAAGTCTTGTTTGAATAATATTTCAAGAATACACAAATAATAATGTTATCTCTAAGAAGAGATGTTTTATTGCTTAAAATTGCAAACACAGCATATGCCTATCTCTAGGAAGAGATGTCTAATTTATATTTTGGGTTACATATTCATTTATACACATTTTTAAGGTAGAAGGAGGATGTGGAAGGTCACCAATATCAATGAAGATTAAGTGGTTCATCTTCCACGATTTACAATAATACAGAATTTGAGGAATTACTATTTTTAAAAACTTACTATTTTTAGAATGCACTATTAAAATTAAAATTTGGGGCACTTATATTTGGTTTCTAGGGGTCAAAACCCACTGATCAGATCTCTTGAAATATCATGGTGTTCCCCTCATTCTTATCTTTCCAACGGTTCAAATGGGGAGTTAAACAGAGCTATGGTGCAAAAGTTATGGCTCCCAAAAATTTTGCCACCAATTGGAGTAGAACCATTGCCTGAAATTTTGCTCAGATCACTATCACCTGCATCCACCTCAACAAATGTAAATAATATTTATCTCATAATAATAATCAATAAAATTCTACTAAAGAAAAATAATAATGAGTAAGCATGATAAATAAACATATGAAACTCATAAATATCTAACCAATAAGAAATGAGTCATAAAATAATCATTATATGTTTGTCCATATATCAACATAAATAAAAATAGTTTTCTACAATAATAATTAACCATCATTATTCTCATTAATATAATTTTAATGATCAAATCAGGTTTAGTGATGAAATCAAGATGTAACATCCTTACCCCTTAAAACTAATGATCATCTTGATGACACTTGTTAGGTTGTGGAGCTAAAAGCTTCACAGGTATGCAAATGGAGGAGGTTGCTGAGTTGTAGAGAAACCGACATCAGCAGGCCAACCAATGTTGGTCATAGCTAGTGTACAAAGAAACTAGCATTAGTCAGATATCAGCTGACGTTAGTCATCTCCAAACAAACAAGGACTGACGTCAGTCACCTGTGTGGTTCCAAAACTGCTAGTTAATGAACAGTTAGTTTAACGAACCGATTGTTTGCATGTAAAAGACTAATTTTAGTCTTGGATCTACATTTCTAATTATTGTAATTAGAAGTCTAATTATTGTTTGCATGGGATCTATATAATAGACTCATGGGGTTGTATTGTAAAGTGTGCTAGATAGAGAGAGCAAGGTTAGCTCCTTCAGAGGGAAGAGAGCAAGGTTAGCTCCTCATAGTGCCACAGTGCCAAGTGTGTATGATCAGGTAGATCTATGGGAGAGCAAGATCTGGTAGAAGATCCACAGGGGTGCTGGTGGGTAGAATCAGAAGGGTTCTATCCAAGGGAGAATCATAAGGACTTGGTGAGGCAAGGACAAGGGTTATTTTAGGTGTGTATGATCTAGGTTTGCAGGTGTGCAAAACTAAGTTGATCTGCAGGTGTTGCAAGATCAGGTTAGATCTACATGGTAAGTAAGATCATTTGATTTTTAGGTTGTTGCAAGTTTAAGGGAGATCTACTTGGAGTACTTTGAGTACTTGTGTACTGGTAGTATTGTTACTGACTGGTGAAGGTGAAAAACAACTCTATGTTTGAGTTGTTTGTTGTGACCGTAGTTGAGAGAGAGAACTCTTGAGGGAGATTATTGGATGCCCTAGAGGTGTGGGAAGAAGAGTGTGACTTCTTTATTGTAATTCCTTCTGGAAGAGTATTAATACAATTGGGTATTGTCTCTCATATTCTGTGTTGTTTTTTATTTCTAGTTACTTATTACTTCTAGTTAAATTTTGTGTTTAGTTGCTTATACAAAGGTAATAAATTGTGCTCCTAATCTTGACAAAGTGGTATCAGAGCCAGGTTGTAGGGAGCAAGTTAGTGTTTGATTACAGGTCACTCTCAGGGGTTTTTGATTGAGTGGGAGTAAAGTAATGGCAAAATAAAGTAAACTAAGAATGGAGGAATTCGAAAACAAGAATGATCAATTACAGAATGATGGAAAGAAAGAGCAGGTAAAGAAAGATTGCTGGTTGGTTGAAGATCAGCATGAAGGAAATGAAGAAGCAGGTGTTGCAGGGATTGTTGCACAAATTGCTCTTGTATGTTCCTTGGATAAAGTAGAATCTTGGTTTATAGATTATGTTGTCTCTTTCCATGCAGCCACAAATAGAGTATTTTTCCATGTTAATGTCCTTGGAGACTTTGGAAAGATTTATTTAGGGGTTGGTGAGCCTTGTCAAAGTATTGGCAAAGGGGAAGTGCAACTAAAATTGCAGACAGCCAGCACATAGGTGTTGAAGGATGTCATGCAGGTCCCAGTCTTGAAGATGAGGCTAATTTCTTCAGGAAAGTTGGGTGATGAGAGATGCACAGTAACTCTCATAGTGGATGCACTTGAATTAGCATGTGGTAAGAAAGTAGGTACTCTTTATCTACCTACTTGTATTACTGATTCTCCTTCTGTTGTGAAGATGTGGCTTTGTAGGCTTGGTCACATGAGTAAGAAGGAGATGCATGTTCTTAAGAGGAAGTTAGATGTATTTGAAAAACTTAAGAACTGGAAAGCCTTGGTGTTCATGGAGGAGATGATGGATAGAGATTAGCTAAAAGGGCTAAATAATTTTGAGCAGGGCAGTTTGGAAAGGGTTTTGATCCAAAGTGAGCTCGCAGGTAAAAAGTCATCACTCACAAGAAAACACAGTTACCAACATCGGTCAGGTGAGAACCGATGTCGAATAGGCAGGTACCGACATCAATCATGTGTAGACCAGAGTCAGTGGTGTCAAGCAGGGAGAGATCGACGTCAATCAGGGAACTGACGTCAGCGACCAGTGGACACTAACATCAGTCAGGGAAATGGTGTTGGTGATCAGGTGGATTCGACATCGGTCGGGTGCAGACCAGAGTTGACCAGGAAATGGATTTTGGGTAGATAACATGCTGTTAAGGAGTCTCAAATTCCCATACGGAGGATTGAAAGGGTAAGTAAGCCTCAAATTTATTATTCCCCTTCTTTATACTTGTTGCTCACTGAAGAGTAGATAGGATCTAGGAAATAGTGGGAGCATGGCATGAATTCTTTGGAAGAGAACCAAACAGTGGATTTGGTAGAGTTGCCAGCCATAAAAAAAGCACTGAAAGACAAATGGATTCCTTGGTTAAATAAGAGAGAGAATGGACATGTGAGACAGAAGGCCAAGTCATATGGTCTTGAGTATGCTCCAGGACAGTGGTACAAGTTTGATGATTTTATGACAAAGCATGGCTTTAGTCAATGTCATTGTAACCATTGTATTTGTTTTACCAGGTTGGATAATGGTCGTGACATTATCCTGTAACTGTATGTAGTGGGTTCACACATGTAGGGTTTTGCTAAGCTAAAGGTAAAGTTAGTTCAGTGGTATGTCAGGAAGGATTTAGGAGGAGCAAAATTCTTTGGCATGAGTTTTTCTAGAGACATGGAAGGTCACAGGTTGACTTTGTCTCCAGATGATTGTGTGAATAAGGTAATGGCAAGGTTTGATATGTAGGATGCAGAACCGGTTAGCACACCTATGGATGGATAGTTCATAGAACTGTGTCCCAATTCACATGATGAGGTTAAGTACATGTGTACTAGACCTATTTTTGCCCAAGAAGTGGGTGCTATCAGAAATTTTGTATCCAATCTAGGAAATAAGCACTGGAAAGTAGTTTAGTGGATTCTTAGGTATCTGAGAGGGACCAACAATAGGGATTCATGCTATGCAGGATCAGGGACTTCTCTACGTGGGTATGTAGAATCGGATGTGGTAGGTTAATTGGATGACAGGGATAACACCACATGATGTGTGGTGGTTGGTCTTCAAGATTGAGCTTGAAGAGGGATACAAGATAGAAAACAAATTAGATGATGTACAGGTATAGGTACAAGTGCAATTATTTATCTCCAAGTGGGAGATTGTTAGGTTGTGAAGCTAAAAGCTTCAAAAGTATGCAAACAGAGGAGGTTGTTGAGTTACAGAGCAACCGACATCGATAGGCCAACTGACATCAGTCATATTTAGTGTATAGATAAATTGTCATTAGTTAGATATCAATTGACATCGGTCATCTCTAGACAAACAGGGACCGATGTCGGTCACCTATGCAGTTCCAAAACTGCTAGTTGATGAATAGTTAGTTTAACGAACCGGTTGTTTGCATGTAAAAGACTAATTTTAGTCTTAAAGCTATGTTTCTAATTATTGTAATTAGAAGTCTAATTATTTTTTGCACGAGATCTATATAATAGACTCATGGGGCTGTATTATAAAGTGTGCTAGATAGAGAGAGCAAGGTTAGCTCCTCATAGTGCCATAGTGCCAAGTGTGTATGATTAGGTAGATCTACAGGAGAGCAAGATCTGGTAGAAGATCCATAGGGGTGTTGGTGGGTATAATTAGAAGGGTTCTATCCAAGGGAGAATCATAAGGACTTGGTGAGGTAAGGACAAGGGTTCTTTCAGGTGTGTATGATCTAGGTTTGTAGGTGTGCAAAGCCAGGTTGATCTACAGGTGTTGCAAGATTAGGTTAGATCTACATGGTAAGTAAGATCATTTGATTTGCAGGTTGTTGCAAGTTTAAGGGAGATCTACTTGGAGTAATTTGAGTACTTGTGTACTGGCAGTATTGTTACTAACTAGTGGAGGTGAACAAAAAATCTGTGTTTGAGTTGTTTGTTGTGACTGTAGTTGAGAGAGAGAACTCTTGAGGGAGATTATTGTATGCCCTAGAGGTGTGGGAGCCCTAGAGGTGTGGGAAGAAGAGTGTGACTTCTTTATTATAATTCCTTCTGGAAGAGTATTAATACAATTGGGTATTGTCTCTCATATTCTGTGTTGTTTCTAATTTCTAGTTACTTATTACTTCTAGTTAAATTCCATGTTTAGTTTCTTATACAAAGGTAATCAATTGTGCTCCTGATCCTGACAAAATTCTGCCACCAATTGGAGTAGAACCATTGCCTGAAATTTTGCTCAGATCACTATCACCTACATCCTCCTCAACAAATGTAAATGGTATTTATCTCATAATAATAATAATCAATAAAATTCTACTAAATAACAATAATAATGAGTAAGCATGATAAATAAACATATGAAACTCATAAATGCCTAACCAATAAGAAATGAGTCATAAAATAATCATTATATGTTTGTCCATATATCAACATAAATAAAAATAGTTTTCTACAATAATAATTAACCATCATTATTCTCATTAATATAATTTTGATGATCAAATCAAGTTTAGTGATGAAATCAAGATGTAACATCCTTACCCCTTAAAACTAATGATCATCTTGATGACACTTATTTCAAACCATAGTTCTGAAATTAAACAGCACATAGTACTAAATCAAGTAACATTAGTAAATATTTTAATCAAGTGAATGTGGAAACAAACTATAGAACTCATCACAGTCCTCCCAAGTGTAACTATCCTCAAAATATTGGTCCCAATATACCTTGTAATATGACAATTTGCTATTATGCAAATTAAGTTTATGAGTGTCAATTATTTTGATTACTTTTACCATGACCACCCTAAGAACCAGAACCTATAAAAAATTCCAATATAGTACATGAGAAGGATCAGCTAAATAATTTTAAGATAGGACACATGGAAAACATCATGTAAGAGAGCTATAGATAGTGTCAAATCAATCCTATATGCCATGGGATTGATCAATTCTAAGACTTCAAACATTCCCACAATCTTGGTGAAAGCTTTGCTGATTTGTCAAATTTAATCAAGCTCTTATGAGGCTTAACCTACAAAAAAAATTTATCAACCAATATAAAAATGTCTTGGTGTCATTTTCAAATCAACATAACTTTTTTTTCTATCATTGGCCTCAGCTAATATTTTCCTAATTGATTTGACTTGCTCTTCCATATCCATAAGTATTTTAGGACCAAAGACTACCTTGTCTTCAAGTTTGTCCAAACTAATTGGTGTTCGACACCTTTAATATAAAGATTTAAATGGAACTATATTTAAAGATAACTGGTTAGAGTTATTATATAAAACCCTACTAGTGGAAGATACTCCTCCCACTTTTATTTTTGATCTATGTAATACATTCGAAGATCTTTTAGAACTTAGTTTACCCTCTCTATTGTCCATCCATTTATGGATGATATGTAGTACTAAAATTTAATTTTTTGCCTAAAGTTGAATTTAGAGTTAACCAAAACCTAGATTTCATTATTGTATATTGATCAAAAATGATCTTCTCCAAAAACCCATGTAATCAGTACACCTCTTTCATAACTCATTTCTCTAAAATTGGTGCATCATCCATCAAATTACTTGGTATGAAGTGAGCTACCTTGATTAGTTTGTAAACTACTACCAAGATCATGTCATGTTGATTTTAAGATAATAACAAACTAGGACAAAATCCATGCTAATTATCTATCACTTCCATTCCATTATATCATGAGGATATAGCAATATTGTTAGATGCACATGTTCATCCTTCACACACTTACACTCCAAATAACAAGATACAAAATCCACTACATCCTTTTTAATTCTTTTTTATAAATAGAGAGGGCTTAGCTTAGCTATGAACTTAGTCACTCCAAGATGACTTGAATAAGGGGCATTATGTAATTATTTTAGCATTGTACCCCTCAAATTCTCTTTGTTAGGTACATACATTCTACCATTGTACCTCAAAAGACCATCATTATCCAATTTGAGTACTTTAAACTTAGGGTTCTGAGAATCCTTTGACAAATCTTTCTTAATTTTCTCATAAAATTCATCTCTAGGGGAGAATTTAATAACCTGATCATGAAAAGTAATCTTGATAGTAGCCAAAGCCATTTTATACCTTTTACAACTTAGGGCATCTATAACTCTATTTTCCTTACCCTTTATTTAGCTAATATCAAAATCTTAGTCAAATAAGAACTTTATCCATCATATCTGATGAGCATTTAGGTTCAATTGGGTGAAGATATATTTAAGCCCTAGGTTGTTAATCTTGAGTTCAAATGACATTCCTAATAGATAATGCCTCCAAACTTGAAAGGCATGTATTATTGAAGCAAGTTCTAGATCATGTGGGGAAATTTTGCCTCATATGACTTAAGATTTTTAGACTCATATGCTATAACTAAACCATCTTGCATAATAAATCCCCTAAGACCATCCCTAGATACATATATAATCACTAAAAACTAACCATTATGATTGGGAACTCTTAGCATAGGTGCTGAAGTAAAACTCCTCTTTAGCTCTTGAAAGACTTTTTTCCACTTGTCTAACCAAATAAAAATATGATTATTCCACTGAAGAAAGGTAATTGGATTAGCTATTTTTAATAAATTTGACACAAATTTCTTTTAATAACCTTCTAATCCCATAAAAATTCTCACTTCATCCACATTTTTAGGTATTAGACACTCCGTTATGGCTTTTTTATTTTCTAAATCAACTAAAATTCCATCTATGGAGATAATATGCCCCAAATATTTCACTTTCATCTAGAAAAATGCACACTTGGATAAATTATCATATGATTTATGATTCTAAAAAGGCAAAAAAACTAATTCCAAATGTTGTAGATGTTCTTCCTCATTCTTAGAATAAATGAAGATATCATTCAGATAAACTAACACAAAATGGTCTAGATAATCCCTAAACACAATGTTCATGAGATTCATGAATGTTTCCAGAGTATTTATTAACCCAAAATAATGTACTATAAATTCATAGTTTTTTTACTAAGTTTTGAATGTTATTCTAGGAATATCTTCTTGG
Source organism: Torreya grandis (assembly GCA_037957365.1). Lineage (NCBI taxonomy): Eukaryota > Viridiplantae > Streptophyta > Pinopsida > Cupressales > Taxaceae > Torreya > Torreya grandis. The sequence continues at coordinate 141,787 of JARHVA010002283.1, read as the reverse complement.
ATTATTAGTTAAAGATGCCCCACTCAGAGATCTATCTTAGAGAAAATTATTGCCCCATGCATTTGATCAAAGAGATAATCTATTTGAGGCAATAGATACCTATTCTTGATTTTCACCTTATTTAACATCCTATAATCAATACATAGGTGAAGAGTATCATCCTTCTTATTAAAAAACACCACTGGTGCACCCCATAGTGAACACTTGGTCGAATCAACCCCTTAGATAATGATGGGTGTCATCATCCCCTTCATTTAATCAATTTTTTGTTGATGTCATATTTAACCAGGGATGTGTCTAAAGCTATATGCAACAAGAAGAATCATATCAATTTAGTAATTGAATGGAGATATTTGTATTTTTTTTTGTTTTGGGGGGTTTTTAATGTCTTAAGGATTTCTTGGTTAAAACCTTATTGGAATCAAACTATGTAAATTTTCCAGAAATAAACACACATTGCAGAAATAAAATAGATTGTTGGAAATAAACATACATTGCAAAAATGAAATTTATTTCTAGAAACAAACACACATTGTTAAAATGAAATAGATTGCTGAAAACAAACACACATTACAAAAATGAAATAGATTGCTGGAAACAAACACACATTGCAGAAATGAAATTTTAATCTAAAACACTTACATGAATAAATTTACAACAAATCTTAACTTTAAGGAGTTGGAAGCATTTATAAATTTAATAGAGTTACCTATTTACTTTTGCGAATAGAATTATAAATACTGACAAAAATGAAGACCCTAGTTCTTTGGAGGAGTGGACCCTTGCTCCGCCTAGAACACGATTTAAAAAAATTAATTGGCTTTCAAAATAGAAATGGCTATTTCATTAATAAAATATTTTGTATTACAAATGTACTAATCTATCCTTTATCTCCCTATTCTTCAATGATTTTCTCTATCTTCTATATTCTATATCTATATTTTTTTTACTAAATTCCCAAGTCTGTATATATAGATGCTTTGATGGCTGTCATTGTTTCATAGATATGATGGAACTAAATCATGCCCAAAATAGATGCTAAATCAAGATGTGGCTAGATGTCCAGCTGTGTGATAAATGTCCTGATTCTGCAAGTTCAAAAAATTAGGAATCTATTCCTGATTTAATGGGATCATTGATTTGATAGATCACCAACCATTTAGAATAGATCCTCATGAGTTCCATATCTAGCCACAAAAGTTATGGAGCTTATTTGTAGGAGTACCGGAGCTAAATATAGAGTTTCAGAGCTAAGTCTGAAAATGTGACAACTTGAAATAGTATGGTGGAGTTCCAGAACTAACTGTGATGGTTCCAAAATAAATTTTATAAGTTTTAGAATTAACTGTGATGATTCTAGATCAGATTCTATAGGTTTCAGAACTAATCTGAATTGAGTCCAATGCTTCCAAAAACATGCAATCCACTTCATATTTGTTCTTTAGCCTGATGATGACCTGTTTTAAAGCAAAACTATAATTTTCCAACACACTTTTTAGGAATTACAGGTCTTTTAAAATGTTAGAATCACAATCAACAAAAGATGGATAATAACATCCTAACTCATCTTAGATCAAAATAAAAGTTACAAAATGCAATCAAACTTAATAGAAAGAGAGAGAGTAAGATGAGGTCATTTATTATACATTTATTGGGCATATCTTGGCCTCATCACTTCCCCCATACTTACTTGTTTGTAAGTCCCTTTACAAACTTCACTATTCAAATTTGGGATTGTATATCTTTTATTCCATTTGATTGCTTAGATCAAATGGCTAGAACTGAATATCCCAATGCTTTGATTCAGAAGTACTATACCCTACTCCTGCTTCTACTTTTCTTTTCCATTCCTCAAATTGAGTGGGATGTTGAGGTTGTATGTTTTATGAAGGAGATATGGGGGTGAGAAGTAGAGGTGGCATTGTCGGCATTCCTATCCATATGCTCAAGGGAGTTTCATTGATCCAGGGAATTATTGTGCATAAAGCTTTTTCCCTTTCTAAAATCTAGATCAAATTTGAAGGGGATATTACTTCCCTTATTTTCAATGCCACCAAGAGAAATTCCCATCTTTTTAAACATGCATCATAGATATTATCAAAATTTGCCTTTCATAAGAGGTGAAGACATCCATGCTTTGTTGTAAATTGAAAAGATAAGGTCCCTTGAATTTATCATTAATTACATCAGATTGAAAATTTGTAGCAAAGGTGAGTGGATTACCATAATGAATTATCATACAAAGACCGAATGAACTAGCCTTTGACCAATGCTCTGACTCCCTTTATTTCCATGTAATCTGATTTTGAATAACAAAGACAAATGCATTAATCTAGCTTTCTCCTACATACAAATTGATCATAAAACCTGTATTTATTTCTAGCATAAAATTGCAGAGGTAAAATTCACAAAGAAAGTTTTTCTATTTTGTATTAGCTAAGGAGTCGGTGGCTGAAAAATTAGCTTCATCTTTTATTTCATGTGGAAGGCTACATGTTATCCTTGCCAACTGCCAGTGAATAAATTTTTCCTCTAAAAACATGTTATAAATAGGAGAAGGTCTTTTGCATGCAATAGCTTCTCACTCATCATACAAACTATTTGTATTTTCACAAGACATTTATACTTATCATTTTCCTCCTTGTAAAATTTATCTTCCCATTCCTTCCTTGCTTTCTCTTCTTTTGCCAATTTGCCTTTCAAGTCTGTATTAGATGCTTTGATTTCACTAAGTTCTCTGCATGTGTCATCCCATAACTGCTTGAGTGGCAGATAAGTCAATTCAGTATGTGTAGAGTCTATTGACATAGAGGTCTATATTGTACATTTTTCCTCATTATCCATTAGTTGCCTTTTAATTTCTGCTAATTCCTCATTCTTGGCTATGAACTGGTTTGTTAATTCTACAAGGAGCATTTCCTTCTATTCTAACTTGAGTTTGAGGAAGTTCAATTCCTCATCCTTTTCCTTGATAATGAGTTATACTCTAGACAAAAATAGAGCCTATTTAATCTATTGGTTTTGTTATTTTTTTGAAAGTTCTTGGGGAGTTAAGCATTCCTCTTCCACCATAGGGTATTTCCATTTCCTTCTCCAAGATGCATGTTCATCTTCTACATGTGATGGTGCTGCAGTCTCATCTATTTCTTGGAAAGCTGGCTCCTCAAATCTTTCATCTTCTTTTTCCTTTTCTGCTTGGCTTGGTCTAGGAGGAGTCATGGCCATGCTACCTAAAATGTCAGTAGCTTCAATTTCTATCCTTTCTTGTTCTTCTAGCTCCTCTGAACTTTCTTTAGACTTTTTATGAAATTTTCTTTCTTGAGGAGCCTCAAAATGTGCAGACATAGGTCTCCTCTTAGAACTTTTGATGTTCACCTTTTTCTCAGGCCTAGGTGAACTGTCATTGTTAGAGACAAGTATCAATTCTTATATAGCTTTAGTAGAAGAAGAAATGGCTTGAGAAGGTACAATAGGGTCTACAATTTTAACTTTTCTTCCAAATTTTCTTCTTTTTGGTATTTCTTCATAAACTCCAGCCATCCTGCCTATTGAAAGATATTTGCTACTTCTTCATCTACAAGGAGTTGGGTATCATTGTTTGGTTCTGACTTCTTTTTGATTCCCATGATTCATTCTTATTTGAATCTTTCATAGGTTATCTAAAAATTTCTTCTCGTATCAGTAGAGAAAATGATTTTGGCTATGAAACTAGTGGATTCAATTACTGATTTGGCAAATTTGGTTGTGGAATTACCGTACTCAGCTGCAGAACTACTATACTCAATTGTGTAACTAGTGGATTCAGTTCCTTCAATCATAAGAATAATTCTTTATGGTTATCCATCAACTCATTCCATCATCAATATCCTTCTCATGATTTTTCACATTTAACCATGATGTATAATAGATGAGTCATCATACTAATCTTTCTAGATCAAGTCTAATCACACATGCAAACTTTCCATTTAACCTTTAACAAGTTAGAAACATAATTACCATCCTTGATGATGTAATCCCTCCATCATGCTGACACATCATCCCTAAAAAATGTTTAGAAAATAATTAGAATTCAAAAAAGTTTTATTTGAATTAGGCATTTATTTGAGAAGATCAACCGCCATCATTGATTTTCAATTGATCTCTTTTTTTTTGGAAAGAGAATGCCATCTATTAGTTTTCATTCTCTTCCCTTTATTCTAGATCTTTTCATTTGATTATTTGATCATTTTGGAAGAACTGAGTTCTTCCATATGATCAAATTCTTTGTTTGCTTCAATCTACTTCAAGAATTAATCCTTAATAGGAGGTTTCCTATAAAGTTTTAGCCTCTGTCCATTAACCAAGAGTATTCTTCTATTTCCATCAATGGGGAGTAACTGGATAGAACCATTGTCAAATATATGCTTGATCTGATAAGGTCCCAACCATCTAGTTCTTAATTTACCTTTGAAATTTTGGTACTTAGAATCAAATAGCAATGCCCAGTCTCCTACTTTGAATTGTCTTTCCTTGATATGTGAATCATGCCATTGCTTCCTTTGACCTTGGATTATCTCTATTTGGTGAAGTGCTTCCATTCTAAATTCATCTAATTCATTGAGTTGAAGGATTCACTCCTTTTAAGCTACATCCAATTCAATTCCCACCTTAGCTATTTTCCTCCATGTCTGTAGTTCAAACTCAATAGGCAACAAGGGATTTCCCATAGACTAACTCATATGGTGAAAACCCTATTTTGGTTTTCCAAGTTGTATTGTAAGCCTAGACAGCTTCAGGTAGTCTTTTTACCCAATCTCTTCATTCAACTTCAACTATTTTGGTGAGGATGTTTTCTAATTCTCTATTTGTTACTTCAACTTATCCATTTGCTTGCGGGTGATAGGGAGATGACTTCCTATGATTGATATGATAATACATTATGAAAGCCTAGATCATATTGGACACAAATTGTGGTCCTTGGTCTGAAACTAAGCTTCTTGGTGCTCCAAACTTTACCATAATTTTGTGCCAAAGGAAATCAGCAACTACTTCTTCAGTGGCATTTGTTAAACCCTGCACTTCTACCCATTTTTTTACATAATTAGTACACACAAGAATATGCTCTTTTCCTTGTGAAGGAGGATTAAAAGGTCCAACAAAATCCAATCCCCATCTCTCAAATGGTTTAATCACTACTTGTGGTTGTAGAAGCATTTCATTGGTAATGGTTGGTTGTCCCATCCTTTGACAAGGATCACACCACCTGATATATCTCTTCACATCTTTGTACAGAGATGACCAATAGTAACCTGTGCCAAGTATCTTGTGAGCTATTCTTTTCACTAAATAGTGTCCTCCACTTGGTTCATCATGACATGCCCAGAGGATGTCAAAAATTTCATCTTCTCTTACACACCTACATAAAACTAAATCAGGACCACATTTAAATAACATTCCATTTAACCATTTGAACTATGCACTTGTTTTGATTATTATTATTTTTTTTTTAGTGAAAGGAGGAAACTTCCTTGTTGCAAGATAATTTGCCATGTTAGCAAACCATGGTGTGTTAGCTGAAATAACAAATAATTATTCATCTAGAAAGTTATCCTTGACTAGATCCTGCTCCCCTGTACTTGTCAATCTTGACAAAAAATCAACCACCACATTAGATTTGCCTAGATTGTCCAGAATGGCAATATCAAATTCTTGTAGAAGTAATGACCATCTAATTATTCTACCTCCAACCACTAGTTTGTTCATTAAATATTTAATTTCTGAGTGATCTGTATGTACAAATATTTTATACCCTATAATGTAATGTCTAAATTTATTAATTACATAGATCACATCCATAAATTATTTTTTAGTGGTAGTGTAATTTCTTTCAGTGGGAGTAAGATTTTTACTGAGATAGTAAATAGCATACATTCTTCCTTCTTCATCTCTCTATCTCAAAACTGCACCAATTGAGGTATTTGAGGCATCAGTTTGGATGTGAAAAGGTTTCTCCCAATTATGTCCTTGCAATATTGGGGTAGTTACTAATTTATCTTCAATTTCTTCAAAAGCATGTTGACACTATTCATCCCAAAGAAATTCACAATCCTTGGTAAGCAATTTAAACATGGGGACAACAATTTTACTAAAATCTTTGATAAAATGCCTATAGTATCCAGCATGTCCTAAGAATGATTTGATAACTATGGGAGTTTGAGGAATAGGCAAGTCTAAAACAGTCTTGATTTTGTTTTGGCCAACCTAAATTCCTCTTTTTTAGATATGGTGCCCTAGTACGATCCCTTCATCAACCATCATCAAACATTTCTCATGACTAAGAGACAAGTGATGTTGTTCACATCTTGTTAATACTCTATCCAAATTTTTTAAGGCATCATCAAATGTATCTCCATACATAGTAAAGCCATCCATGTATACCTCCACACAGTCATTTGTTAGGTCTGAAAAAATTACTAATATAGCTCTTTGAAAGGTTGTTGGAGCATTTCATAGTCCAAATGGCAATACCCTATAAGCAAAGGTACCCCATGGATAAGTAAATGTAGTTTTTTCCTAATCCTCAGTAGCAATTCTAATTTGATTGTATCCACTAAATCCATCCAAGAATAAAAAGTATTGTTTACCTAAAAGGTTGTCTAAGACTTGATCTATGAATGGTAAGGGAACATAATCTCTCATGGTGGCTTTGTTTAGTTCCCTATAGTCAACACAAATTCTCCATTCTTTGTTCTTTTTAGGGACAATTACAAGAAGAGAGACCCACTGGCTATCTGAGATAGGTTAGATATAACCTACTTGTAATAGTTTTTCAATTTCTTGTTTGACTATATCCCTTAAGGCTGGATTAATCCTTCTCTGAGGTTGCCTAACTGGTCTAATATTTTTAGTACAAATGTGATGGGTGAAAATACTTGGATGAATTCCCTTCACTTCTCTATAGTCCCAAGCAAACACTTTAGTATGATCCTTCAGAACATCAAACAATTTGATTTCTTCATCATTCTTTAACTAGCTATTAATATTCAAAAAATTTCCTAGTTGAATCTTAACATGTTTGGTTCCAGGATATGATGAAATAATTTGTTAAAATGGTTCCATTAAGGTGTTTAGTGGATAGGTATGTGGTAATAATATATGATATGTAGCAACATCTCCAAAAGTTCCTAGAGGCAAAATGCTAGACAAAGGACAACAAGAAGAGTTATGATACTTATCTTGTTTTAGGTCAAACTCCTTGTTACTTCTCTTTTCCAAAAAATCTTCACCATCTCTTGATATCTATAAAGCTGATGCTATAGATCCTTTCTCTCCCCAAGAGAAATTACGTTCCTCTGAAGCGAAGTTATCTTCACTTGTAGAGAATTGGTGTGGTTTTGAAACTAACTGTGATGGTTATGGAACTAACTATGATGGTTTTGGAACTAGTCCTGACTACTCCAATAACAATTGATGTTCATTTAATGAAGTATTAACTATATCATCTATTTCCTATACATGATCCTACAATGTTATCATAGCCAAAGAAGACAGATTTTGCTCATTAATATTAGGATTATCAACCCATAATTTTGCTTGATTATCAATAAAAGGTTGTGCAAATGGATTTAATGAAATTTGCTTAGAATTATTACCATTTGAAATAGTCATATCACCTGACTTGCAATCAATTAAGGTAGCAATTATAGCTAACCATGGTCTCCCCAAAATAATGGGATAACCAAGTGTTTTACCTTTTGGCTGCAATATAAGGAAGTCAACTAGATATTCTCATGATTCCACCATTACTGCCACATCTTCAATAACTCCTTCTAGTTTTACTACAGACTGATCTACCATTTGCAATATGGTATTAGTAGGTTATATGCATATTAATGGTAATGTTTTCAAAGTGTCCACTATCATTACATTGATAGTTGTGCCCAAATCAATCAAAATGTTATGTATATCCTTATTCTCTATAGAAATAGAAATAACAGGGCTTCCAAGATCTCCATATTTAGGTAGTAAGAGTTTTCTTGCTAATAAATCAGCAAGTTTCCCATCTACCTAAATAGTCCTGGGGTACTGCTTATTTCTTCTAGGTTTTTTAAAACATAACAATTTGATTAACTTGTTCAACTCTAGAATATCCTTAATTGCTTGTAACAATGGTATTTCAATATTCAATCTTCTTAGTTCTTACACCAATTCATATTCCTTAAGTTCTATAGTTTCTTTAAGTCTTTCTATAAATGAAATCTCAATAGAATTTATTTTTAGTTCCTTATCTTTTTATTTGTCATCTTCCTTAGGTGTAACTATGCTAGGGGTTTTAGCTTCTTTTATCATCTCAGTGATTATAATAGGTGGATTGCTAACTATTTTTCTAGATCTAGTTTGAATTTTTTTACAATCCATTGTATTTAAATCAACTAATTTTTTTGGTTATGTTTTGTATACAGGTGGTGTTGTTTATTTTTTTCTTGGGTTTTCTACTGGTTGTGCTGGAATTTGGGTTTGGACTATGTTTTCAATCTATGGATTTTGTGATTGAGGTCCCATTATGGCTTGTTGGTTCTGATTTGGATATGTTTTTCCTTGCACATAATTGATAGGGCTCCATCTAGGTTGTGGCCAAGCATAAGGATTTCCTTGACTAGCCCAAGGTTGATGATGTCCTTGAGTATACCAAGATTGACTTACCTAATCTTGAGGATGCCATGTGGGTTGAGGGGCCCAAGGTGGATGTCCCCAACTTTGTGGTACTATTTGAGCTACCCATGGCATCATCCAAGGATTAGGAGCTGATCTTGGCATAAACTGTCCTTAGTTAGGTTGTCTCTAAGCAAAATTTAATTCTTCTATGGTAGATGATGTATTGGTTTGTTTGAGCTGATTTTTTATGAGTGAAAGAAGAGAAAAAGTGTGAGTATCATGTTATTTAGATTCATAGACAAGACATACTTCCATTTTATCTAAAGGACATTCCCTTATTGCATGCTTCTTCCTGCATCTAGGACAATACATGGCTAATGGTTCAAGTTGGGCATTTGCTTTAGCTTGAAATCCATCTATGGTGGAGGTTAATTGAACTAATATGTCTGTTTTAAAGTTTACCAATTCATCCATAAATTTATTCATATTTGGATTCAAATTTTTAACCATTTTCCCCTTTCTAGGTCCACCCCTTGTTCTTGAATAGTTTCTACAAATTCATATGATTTCATCCATTATTAATTGAGCAATGTTTCCTCCGCTAATTAAATCAAGGGTTTCCATAGATTCATCATCCAGACCTTTGAGAAAAATGGTTTTACTTAAATCTTCTTGAAGTATAAATCCACATATTTTACTCACAAAGAGGAATCTGTCTAAATAATCTTCCATATTTTTGTCTTCTTCCTATTTGATTTTTAAAAATTCTTCCTTTCAATTTCTTCCTCTACAATAATCTTGATATTTATCTAGGAAGACAGTTTCTATTTATTCCCAATTAGTAATAGAATTAGATGTTAATCCCATAAACCACCTTATTGTTGCATCCTTCAAGGTAGATGGAAACAACTTCAATTTTTGATTATCTATCTTGTAATCATAAGTCTGACATAGTACTTTAAAATCAAACAAAAATTGGTCAAGATCCTCAGATGACATTCCTCTAAATGTGGGCAAGTGTGCAGGTGAAATTTTTTTCATAGTGGTTTCATCATCCTCAATCTGAATGGGATAGGTAAAGGTTCTCTCAGGTTCTCTTCTATCTTCTCGTCTTATCTCTCTGGTATTTTCTAATCCCTTCTCCCAATCAATGTGGTATGTGGTCTATTTTGGGGATGGTGAAAAGTCAGGAGTAGGGGGTTGACTACTCAATTGAGAATCAAAACTTTCCCTCAATGGATCTTGAGAAACAATCCTCCTCCCTAAGGTTTTACTTGGTTCTGGTGATTAATCCAAAAATTCCAAAGATGTCAATTTTGCTTCTTGTCTTGTAGGAGATAATGGTGCCTCTAATTCTTACTCAACGTCCTTTCTTAAACTAGAGGATGATGGAATTTTTTGTTCAGATATTTTGGGGAGAAATCTACCCTTGGAATCTTGTGGTCTACTCATAAATTAGGGAAAATTTCTTTAATTACTAAATGAATGATTGTTGCTCTTATTGAAACCTAATTAGAAAATTCTAACTAGTGTTCACCATCAATGGTGCCAAAAATGATGGGTGTCATCATCCCCTTCATTTAATCAACTTTCTATTGATGACAGGGCTGTGTCTAAATCTATATGCAACAAGAAGAATCATAGTGATTTAGTAATTGAATGGAGGTATTTGTATTTTTTTTTGTTTTGGGGGGTTTTTAATGTCTTAAAGATTTCTTGGTTAAAATCTTATTGGAATCAAACTATGTAAATCTGCCAAAAATAAACACACATTGCAAAAATAAAATAGATTGCTAGAAATAAACACGCGTTGCAGAAATGAAATTGATTACTGGAAACAAACACACATTGTAGAAATGGAATAGATTGCTGGAAACAAACACACATTGCAGAAATGGAATATATTGTTGGAAATAAACACACATTGTAGAAATAAAAATTTAATCTAAAATGCCTATAGGAACAAATTTACAACAAATCTTAACTTTAAGGAGTTGGAAGCATTTATAAATTTAACAGAGTTACCTATTTACTTTTGTGAATAGAAATATAAATATCAAAAAAAATGAAGATCCTAGTTCTTTGGAGGAGTGGGCCCTTGCTCCGCCTAGAACATGATTTGAACAATTTAATTTCCTTTCAAAATATAAATGGATATTTCATTGATAAAATGTTATATATTAAAAATGTACCAATCTATCCTTTATCTCCCTATTCTTCAATGATTTTCTCTATCTTCTATATTCTATATCTATTTTTTTTCTACTAAATTCCTAGGTCTATATATATAGATGCTTTGATGGCTGCAACTATTTCATAGATATGATGGAACTGAATCATGCCCAGAATAGATGCTGAATCAAGATGTGGTTGGATTTCCAGCTATGTGATAAATGTCTTGATTCTACAAGTTCATAAAATCAGGAATTTGTTCCTAATTTAATGGGATCATTAATATGAGAGATCACTGGCCATTTGGAATAGATCCTCATTAGTTCCATATCTAGCCACAAAAGTTTTGGATCTTATCTATAGGAGTATCAGAGCTAAATATAGATTTCTAGAACTAAGTCTGAAAATGTGACAACTTGAAATAATATGGTGGAGTTCTGAAACTAATTATGATGGTTCTGGAATAGATTCTATAGGTTTCAGAACTAACTGTGATGATTCTAAAATAGATTTTGTAGGTTTTAGAACTAATTTGAATTGATTCCAATTCTTCCAAAAACATGCAATCCACTTCATATTTGTTCTTTAGCCTGATGATGACTTGTTTCATTACAAAACTAGAATTTTCCAACACACTTGTTAGGAATTATAGGTATTTTAAAATGTTAGAATCATAATAAAAAAAAGATGGATAATCACATCCTAACTCATCTTATATCAAAATAATAGTTACAAAATGAAATCAAAGTTAATATAAAGAGAGAGTAAGATGAGGTCATTTATTATACATTTATTGGGTATATCCTGGCCTCATCAGATAACAAAACCTATAGTTTATAATTTAACTCAATCAATTATGTGTTCATCATCTTATAAGGTGCCTTGGACTACTATTTTTAACTATGGATATTTTCTATCAAGAAATCAAACTCCCACTTGGGTGGTAGGCCTAGTAATCCCTCTAAAAACACATCCTAAAAGTTTCTAAGAAAAAGATAATCCTCGATGGATGATCTCTTATATTAATCCATTTTAATGTCTGACATCCTTTCCTGTGAGACTTATTAAATTTAATTTCATAAATTTTCCTAATTTTTCACTCCCTTTTCTCAAATTTAATATAAGTTTGATTCCCAAAATCATCATAACATTCTACCTTCTTAAGATAGTAATCTACCTTAGATTTATGCTTATCAAGCTTTCCTAGAAATGTTACATATAGATCTAATATCAATATGAATTCAAGTAATTCAATCTCAACTTTAATTAAGTACCTATCAAATTTGACCTTGGCCTCATTCCCATATTTCATTAACCATGCATTTTCCATTATACTAGCTTTCCTAGACAACTTATTTAGTATTCGATAAGAAATAAAACATTTTGTAATTCTAGTGTCAATCAAAATGAAAATGGGATGACCAAAAATATTATATGTAACCTCAATAGGTGAGTCTTGAAAATCAACCCAATGAATGTTAAAATCCACATGGATTCTCTATTGAAAATTTCCTTCCTGCATAGTACCCTTAGCTTTACCTTTAGAATTTTCTTGAGTACATTCCCTGGCATAGTGATCACCCCCACAAATGAAACATCCACCAAGTGTTCCTTTCCTTTCAGACTATTGGTTTCCCTTGAAACCAACCTTGAACCTACCATTCATTTTATTACTACCTGAGAAGTTACTAAATTTATAATTATAATTCCTAAACTAATTTTTGGAATTTCCATTCCTTTTCCAATATTTCATTTTAATAGTGGGTTTGGAACCTCCAAACTTCTTGAATTTTTCTCTAACCTATGAAAGAGACTTAAGTTCTAACTCCTAATTTACTATCTTCTCAAATACCTAATCCATCATAGATTTCCCATGCACATCTACTTAACATCTAATTTGGGGTTTTAATCCCATAATGAACTTCTAAATGAAAAACAATTCATCTACTTGATAGTGGGGAACATATTTCAAAAGCTTAGTTAACTATTCTTAGTATTTATTTACTAAAATATTTATCTATTTCAAATTCTATAAATTTTTTATCTTCTGGTCAAAATATAATTGGGGAAACCATCGTGATCTAATCAAAATCATGAATTACTCCCGTATGGTGGTAGTGGATTCGAGGTTCATCTCAAGATTCTTCTTTACCAAACATGTTGTTACTTCTCTAGCAAGATGATATGCTACCTAAAATAACTTGGTAGTTTCTAAGTAATTACATATCTCAAATTAATTCTCCATCTCTATCAACCAATATTTCAATCCATCCCCTAACATAGTTCTATTGAACTTAGGAGGATTAACTTTCTTCATGTCCCATACAAGCTATGCAACTAAATGAGCCCTCACATCCTATGGTACCTCAGCATGCCTATGTTGTTGATGAACATCTTGATGAGAAGGGTGTTTTTTAGGATCTTGATTAATTTACTCAACATGACCATGAACTTCTATCTCTAAGGCCATGATTTAGTCCCTAGTTTATTGCATGGCTACAAGGATCTAATTTAACTTTGTAGCTTGATCTATGATAAAATGATTTACATCCAATGGAGGGATAATATTTGAAGTATCCTTACCTCTAGGTCTACCATTCACCATTATCTATTTTGAATAATAGGATAAATAAAATATGTTAGTGGACTCATTAAGTCCTACAGTTTAAGCCTCAACTCTGATACCACAATGTTAGAACCTCATTGGGTTTAACCTAAATTAGATATTTTTTTCTTAATTTTAATTTATTGATCTAAACCAAATTAATCCAAACAAAAGTTAATATATTTGATCAAATTAACAACATCAAATAGTATTACATAACCAATCCATCATAAATTATATATCTAATGTATATTATCTTAGCCAATTGTTGGAAGTTTACATAATAAATTATACAATAAAAACAACCAACTATTGAGTATTAAAATGTAATCACAGTACAACAATAATTCTTTTATATCAAAGTGTAAATATAAATCTATATATTATTCTACAGTGTAAACTTGTATCCACAAACTCATCAATATTCAAAATGTAAAAGTCTTTATCGATTGACTACTAGAGGAGAGGAAGAGCATCATCAAAGTGGTTTTCCATACCAACCACAGACCATAGATCCCCCATAAAATCACTTAATTAAGGAATGACCCTCCCTTCATGGATGAGTAGATGATAATGATGTAGGTAACAAAAAGTCAACTACAACATGTGTGTCATAAGATAACCATCATATGTATCATATCATAAATAATTCTATTTTAACATGATATCATGCATATAAATTAAATAGGTAAATGATAACATTTAACTATAAACATTACTTTGAACAAAGTTTTCATATAGTTTAAAGATCACACTGATCAATCATATTCATAGACACACTCAATTAGATTTCATTTATTCTATGTATTAATGACTCTAAGTAAATGCATGAAATCCTTCTCACATAATTATTTTCTAAGTGTCATTAATACTGGAATTCATTAATTAAATCTTACACACACACTCAATTAGATTTAATTTATTCTATGTATTAATGTCTCTAAGTAAATGCATGAAATCCTTCTCACATAATTATTTCCTAAGTGTCATTAATACTATAATTTGCTAATTAAATCTTATACAAGATTCCATGGATTCTCATATAGATTTATATATTAATACCATAGTATTGAAATACAAAAGAAACATACATGAATTAATCATATACTAAATAATAAAAACATAAAAACTCATTGTTTTATTTTCCTTAGTTCCAATACAACCCAATATCCATTTTGAATGAGGCACTATTACTATTAATTTAATTACCAATTTTTTTTTAAGATAGATAAGTATTTACCAATTCATGTAAAAACACTCTTTTTATGGGTATTATAATGAAAGTAAACATAATTAGGAATTTCACACTAAATTCTAAGTTATTAAACAAATTCCATTTTCACAATATTAATTTTGTTCTAAATATCAACTATCTATTATACAATCAATTAAGACTGATTTAAACACATTATAATTAAGTGAAACATATCATAGTTTTCATATAAATGCATTTGTTCACTATATACAAACATCTATGTTCATACTAGATTATCCACATATACCTATATATTTGGTATGTCCACTTTTATATGTATATATATGTATATATATGTATATATATATATGTATATGTATATATATATATATATATATATATATATATATATATATGTATATATATATATATATATATATATATATATATATATATATATATATATGCATTTTTTCACTATATACAAACATCTATGTTCATACTAGGTATATGTGGATAATCTAGTATGAACATAGATGTTTGTATATAGTGAAAAAATGCATATATATATATATATATGTATATATATATATATATATATATATATATATATATATATATATATATATATATATATATATATATATATGTTTCTGTCTAATTTTTTGCTTTTCTTACTTTTTTTTATTTTTGAAAAGAAAGAAACTAGGAATGAAGGGTGTGGAAGAATACATGTTGAAGTGCACACAT
This sequence comes from Torreya grandis, assembly GCA_037957365.1. Lineage (NCBI taxonomy): Eukaryota > Viridiplantae > Streptophyta > Pinopsida > Cupressales > Taxaceae > Torreya > Torreya grandis. Next base: position 126,431 of record JARHVA010002283.1, on the reverse strand, counting down.
TGAATCCAGATGATAATGGAGAACTCTTATTTGGTTAGGGAAGAATACTTTCAAATAAGAAAACACTACCACACAAAAAAATTTGTTATACAAGTAGTTGGGTGGATTGCCTAGCGTGAGCTAGATCCTAGAAGCGAAAGCTTTTTAGGAGGATGTCAATCCACCTTCTTCAAAACACTTAAGTTGTAATGATAAAATAAATAGATTTTGAATAAAAATAAAAAATAAATGATACTAAAATAGCAAATAACTAAATTCTATACAATAAAGTTAAATGCTTTGTAAAAGATAACTAAATGACCATAATAGTTTAATTAATACTAATGCTAAAAATTGTTAAAGGTTATGGTTATGGTTTTGGTTTGGTAAAGTGGTGAGGGTCAAAGGGATTATTTTGTTGATTTGGGTAGATGGTCAAGGCTGTAATTATACAAAGGTATGAATAGATAAATGAGGTTAATAAGTAAATATGGCAAAGGAAAAAGAAAGGTAAAGATGGCAAAGAGGTGAATGGGATAAAGGGGATAAATGAAATGGAAATATCCAAAGGGATTAAATGGGTTGAATGGGACAAAGAGGAAGAGTTTAACGGCTCAAGGGTATGGAGGTTAAGAAAAGAGAAGGCCAAAAGGAATTAAAAAAAGAACTGAAATTATAAAATAAAGTAAATTACCTCAATGTTGTTGAAGTGGCTTGAAGATGGTGATGATGGTTAAATGTTGATGAAACTTGAAGCAATTTAGACAGATCTTCATTGCTTTGATATTTTATCTTCCAATATGATGATGACCTCCAAGATGATGACTGCCTCCAAAAAACATCTGTAACAATATGCTAAGAATAAAAGACTAACTTTCCACGTTACCTTGAGTGAAGGAGAGTGGGGTATTTATAGCATTTTTATGTGAAGAAAAATGCCAAAATAGAGGAATATTAAATCAATTATAATTTATCCAAGTGGGCTCATTGTTTATTCAAGGCGAGGTGGGTGAGGATTCCCATGTGGGTTGGTGCATCTCCATGTTTGAATAGAAATCATGCACATGGGTTTGAATGAGGGTTAAAGACTTATCCCCATCCTTTCTTGCTTTCACACAAGCACTTAAAGTGGTGGCACACCAAATTTGGAAACATTTTCCATGTGGAGGATGAAAATTCTAAGGTGAGGTTGGTGGGGATTCCCATGTGGGTTGGAAAGTCTCTCATCTAGGCTTAAAGGTCAAAAATGGTTGCCCTTTGTCTTTCCCAAAGTATTAAAGAGGTAGGTATCTATTTTTGAAGTCTAATTTTATGTGGGAAGAAAAAATAAATATTGAATAATGACCACTTAAGGGCAAATTCACTACATTTCAAGGGGGGGCCTTGTGATACTTGAATGAGGTCATCAAGCACTTTGGGAAGGGTCCCAAGTGGGATATGATGTCTCACATCAAGCCACATCACTTCTAAGACACGTTACTTGCCATATCACCTCTCATGTCACTTGAAATGTCACATGCCATGTTACTTTCCATGTCACATGCCATGTCATCATGAATAGTGATAGTGGGTCCCATAGTGAATAGTAATTTCAAATAGTGATTTTGAATGATATTTGTGACTAAGAAAATAGTGATTTAGTTAGGTTAAGGGGGATTTTTGGAAGGTTTAAAAAGTTTTAGGGGATCTTCAGGCATTTAGTCATCAAAAACTATAAATATGTAGTTTTTTGGTGTCTGCATTTTGTCCCTTTTTATTATGCAGCTTTGAATTAACAAGCTACAAAACAAAAGCAAATTGCTTGGTTGAAGGTCAGGATGATCCAAGTATGGGAGGATGGGGTAGATAGAATTAATATTATCTCCTCCCATGATTATGGCTAGATACATTTACCTGAAAACATCATATCTAAAACCTCAATGGTCCTTCATTCTTTTAACGATATTATGGCTACCACCTTGGGCATAGTTGTCCTCCACATCCATGTAGGGCCTCATACTATTCCTAAAATATTTTATGTTTTAGAAGGATATTTTCAATACAAAAATTTACTTATATGCCCTTGGATTCATGCCATGAGTCATGTCCCTTCCACCTTGCATTGATGTGTCGAGTTTGAACACGAAGGGAAAGTTGTGACTGTCCAAACTAACTCCAGTCCTTTTACATCTTATAATATGACATATCAGCCCAATGATGTCATTATTCCTCCTTTATCCATCGCATAACTATCTACCAACAACACAACCTCACCAAACAACACCCATAACATTTACATACCTAATGTTGATGAAGCTTCCACTAGCTCATCTATCCCCTCTTCCTAGATTCCTATAGAAGACCCCATGACAACCACATTCCAACATATTTCTTTTGGGGAATATATAATCTTATCCTTAGATGCCCTCCTTACCCCATAAGAATATGGGAATCTTAGACCCTAACATTAGAACCATCATCACCATTGGTCTCCCTAACCACTAAATGAATTTCATTTATGGGGGACTTGATTGGCCACTTCCAACCCGTACCACTACATCATACATCTAGCCATTTACCTCTAACATTTCCTATCGTAGCAAACCTGAGTTTACTAAGTTTTATCTCTATAGATGTGCTTGGAAAGGATTTGGCCTCAATCATTATGAAAAAGGGCCTCATGAGTTACCCCATCTCAAAACTTTGTAACCTCATGATTCATTTAGCCTTGCATATGAAACACCTCAAGAATCCACCAATTCACCCAAACCCATTACCACCATAGAGGAATATATCCCATCCTTACCAATCCAACCACTTTTTCCACATGAAAACCTTGATATTATCCCTCCTAACTTTTTTTTGGATCAATACTGTAAGTTTGGGCCCTCTCATCTACCATAAGAGTGGCCAAACCAAATTCTTTCCACTCATACACCTTAAAATGGTAGAGAATGATTCACCCACCAGCAATACCATCCAACATCAAGATGATGATTCCATTCTTAGCTATCTCATTACAAGGGATTCTTATATCCAAAAATCCCTTCATCTTAAGGCTATAACTATGTTAAATTAATCTACCATTGATATCAACTTAGGCACTCTAGATAACCCTCACATTGTCAAATTGGGCTAATCATTGAATACTAAGGAACTTCAAGATTTCTCCTCTTTCCTCTAAGATTGTAGCATAGCATTTTCTTGGTCTTAAAATGATATGCCTAGGATTGAACCCAATATTACTACCCATAACATAGTCACTCACCATGATGCCAAGCCTATTAAATAAAAACTTCAACACATGCATCCTCACATAGCCCTTCTCATCAAAGAAGAGCTTCAAAATCTCATATCTGTAAACTTCATTCAACCCATTGATTACCCCCAATGGGTCTCAAACACTATACCTATCACCAAAGTCACTGGGGTTCTATGTATTTATGTGGACTTTCATGACCTTAACCTCACCTATCCAAAGGATGACTTCCCTCTACCTAGCATTGACTAGCTTGTAGATCTTATGGCTAGCCATGAGATGTTATCTCTCATGGATGGGTTTTTGGGTTATAATCAGATCTTGTTTACTCCTAAAGATCAACATAAAACTACCTTTATGACCCCTTGGGGAAATTTCTACTATAGAGTAATGCCTTTTGGGTTAAATAACACTAATGAAACCTACTAATGTGCCATGACTAATATTTTCCATGATATCATCCATAAGATTGTATAAAACTATGTGGATGACCTTCTCAAGAAATCTAAACTCTGAATAGATCACTTGACTACTCTTACAATTATATTTGAATGTCTCATCCATTTTCATGTTCATTTAAATCCCAAGAAATGCATTTTTTGGGTCCTTTCAAGAAAGATTCTTAGCTTTATCATCTTTCTTCATGGAATTAAAGTAGACCCTATGAAAGTCATAGCAATTTTGGACATGCCACCTCCAGCCAACCTTAGGCAGCTCCACAACCTTCAGGGAAAACTTTAATCCATTCACCATTTCATTTCTTAATTTTTAAACTGGTGCCAACCTTTCCATCACCTTCTAAATAAGGATGTCTATTTTAAATGGATTAGTGATTGTCAAAAGGCCTTTGATTCACTAAAACAATACCTTTTTTCACCACATGTCCTTACCCCTCCTAAGGATGATCACCCCTTTTACCTATATATCTCTGCCACCAATCATTCCCTAAGGGCAATGTTGGCTCACCAAGATGAACAACACAAAGAGAAAGTTGTATACTAAATTAGTTTTATGCTTGTATAATATAAAACTTAGTATACACACACTAAGAAACTCTACTTAGCATTGACCTTCATGGACACCAAACTCTGCCACTACTTTCTTAACCATAAAAACTATGTCATCATTAATACTGACCCACTCAAATACATGCACTCTAACCATACCAAAATTAGAGTATGGCTAAGTGGTTCATGTTCCTAGCTAAATTTGACCTTGAATTCCTCCAATAGAATTTGACTAAAGGTTAGGTCATTAACGATCAATTGGTTGAAGTTCCTTTAGCAAATAACTAACCACCCCCCCTTGCCTTTTTAGATGAGTCTATCGTGACTCTTTTTAAAGAAGATGACATAAACTACCAAATGATCATGTTCTTCGATGGCTCTAAATGACAACAAGGAAGGGGTGATAGAGTTATTCTCATTCCTCTTGATGGTGAACCCCTTCGTCTCTCCTTCAAACTTGACTTTGAATGCACCAATAATATGGATGAGTATGAATCCCTAGTGATAGGTCTCCAAACTGCTCAAAGCTTGGGAATTAATACAATCCATGTCTTTGGTGATTCCCAAATTGTGGTCAACTAGGTCAATGGATCCTACCAATGTAAGAATGATGTCTTACAAAAATATAAAATTTTGGTGGATAAACTCTTAAAATCATTTGAACATTACCTAGTCCAATCCATTCCTTATTCTACCAATAAATTTTTGGATATAAAGGCCTACCTTTCTTCTTCAATCCCTTCATAGCCTTCCAATTCTAAAATATTCATCACCGTTTATCATTTTACCATACCCTTTTATGGCCAATCTGATTTCCCTGCTATTTATAATGTAGGGGAATCCCCATCTGACATTTGGTATGACCAAACTTTTAACTACTTCAACCTAGTAATTGTTCCTCCTAACCTCTTTAAGAATGTCTGAAGATCTTTTATTCATAGTACCTCTCATTACACCATACTAGGGGGAATATTTTACACACATGGTTTTAATGGTCTCCTTTTTCATTGCCTATGTATCCATGAAGCTTCCCATGCCATCAAAGAAACACATGATGGGATCTGTGGGGGATAATTTAGCGACTTATTGATTTCTAAATGCATCCTTCACCTTGGTTACTATTGGCCCACCCTTAACCATGATTATTGTGATTATGTAAAAAAGTGTGTTAAATGTCAATACCATGCTAATTTACATCATGCACTATCCATTAGACTCAAAGTATTTAAGGATTTTTGGCCTTTCTCTTAATGGGGGCTTGATCTCATTAGGGAAATTAACCCCCATTATTTATAGTGGCATGGCTCCATTGTCATAGCCACCAAATAATTCACCAAGTGGGTAAAAGTTATTCCTCTAATCTCTACCAAAGTATAAAATATTGTTGACTTTATCAACCACCATATGCTTTGGTGTTCCTCATAAGATCATCACCAATAATGGCAAATACTTCAAAAATAAGCAAGTCCAAGGTTTATGTGATGCATTTGGCATTGATTTAAGATTTTCTTCACCTTAATGACCACAAGCAAATGGACAAGCAGAAGCCTCTAATAAAACCCTCACCAAAATATTAACCAAAGTTGTCAATGCTTTAGGTCAAGATTGGCACTTGCACATCCCATTCACCTTATGGGTATATCACACTAGCATTCGAACCTCTATGGGTGCTACCCCTTTCTTTTTAGTCTTCAAAGTAGAGTTAGTCTTGCCTCTTGAAGTACATATCCCCTCTCTTTGCATATCTTTGAAGGAACTCATTTTTTAGGAAGATTTTTGTCAGCATCATTTAGCTCAACTTGAGCTACTAGATGAGCATCATTTATCAACCCTCACCCACCTCTATATCTATCAAGAGCGTATCACACGTGCTAATACCAAGTACATCATAAAAAAGGAATTTAATATCAGAGATCTCATCCTAAAAAAAACCAACATGTCACCAACATGGAGAGGAGTAAATAAGGAAAGTTTGCTTTCAATTGGATTGGACCCTACATTATCACCCATAATTATGGATCAAGAGCTTATCCTTTTTCCTCTCTCATATACAAACTAAAACTTGAGCCTCTCAATACTTTGCATCTATGTCCATTTTTCTGTTAAAGAAGAATCAAGCTCATATATTTGTCTAACTTAAGCTCATCCCTTGATTATGAAAATTTAACTTTCACACACCTTCCTCCTCCCCTTTTGATTAAAATTAATTACAACATAAAACCATGTGATTAACCATCACAGTCATAGCCCAATCCTAAATATGGGTACCATGGCTCTACCCATAACATGGTTCTCATAGATACTTGTCATCTTCAACAAGATGGAATCCCATGGTCATTGTCTCTCAAAACCACACACTTTCAAATACCATTAACATTATTTTGTAAATTTTTCCCCTCATAAAGGTAAACCTTTTAACCTAATTGGATTAGTCTATGTCTAAACACATTTCATCTTAAAACAATTAATTGGGTCAATATCTTAAGCATTTTAGACTACTCCCTTGAAGGATAGCTTCCCAAAAACAAAATAAAAATTGCCACATGTAAGGTAGACTACTCCATTGAAGCATAGCTATCAAGTACATTAAAACAAAGCCAATAAGCTTATACTAATCCCTAAAAGGATGGCTGAGTTAACTTTGTCAAAAGAAGAGAAATTTCATGAAATCTCCCTGCATTGATAATCTTCCTATATATAAAAATAAATCAAAAGACCCACTATAATAAAAAAATCTACAACCATAATCCACTTTCACATGTTGACTTACCACATTGATCAGTCTATGTCGAGCATACGACATGGAATTGTCTATTACCATTCTTAGGCTACCTATAAAAGGGGTAAACTAATTCACATGAGGTTATCTTAAATATCACCCATTACCCTTCACACAACCTATCACCCATCTTCCCTTTTGACTATCTGTAAATCAAGGGTTTTAGAGCTTACTTGACACCCTGTGATCATGAAACTTTTTTATCAACTAACAACTTCTCATACATAGCATTTGAAGGGATTATATTCATTAATCCAATCCCACTTTGGGTCCATGTTTAATCTTGGTCCAAAACAAAGAATTAATCCCTATTATTATCTTAATGTGCATGGTTGATGTTTTCACCATGACTTGTACCATCCAACATTGCAACAATAATGGTTATTTCTTTTACATTAAGTGAGATTAAAACAACCATAACCATACCAATCATAACCATAACATGACATTCATAAGTATCCACACAACATCAATAATAATAAATTTTGACCAAAAATATCCAACACATTACCTTCTTATTCTTACCAGCCCATTAACATAAGCTCTAAACATCAGACCCCAACCATTAGTAGTGTCTGCTCAAACATGGAAGTCTTTTCTTTTGTTCTAGTTGAGAGTCCATCCATAGCAAGGGAATGACTATCTAATCCAATTATATTACCAATATCCTAGACCACATAGCACCTTGATACTAAGGCCTCGTCTAAATGGGACCCCACATCTATGGTTCTAAGCAACTAGGGCACAGGATGTAGATATGGCCACCATTTATCTAGCCTACCCATGAAACTCTTGGGTCAAGTAAGGTCCATCTTATGTTGCTCACCACACTGCTAAATTCCTTACTTATATAATCTCCTTAAATGTCAAATAAATTATTTGTAGGTCATCACTTTGTTACTACCCTTAAAACTTAGCTCGAGTAGTGGTGAACCTTGGCCACAATGACTCTACAAATCTGGATAGACCACCACCTCCTAAAATTCATCTCATAATGGTAGACACTATCTCCAAACTCCTACCCTCTAACAATTTTAGAAGGTGTAACCTCCTCACAAAATCACCTCTCCTTTGGATTAGCTCCATTGATGATTATTTGTGGTACTTAGCATTGTGTTCCCTTCTAATTTATCCTACCTTGCCCATCTATATATCTCATCCTACTATATGTGGGATCATTATGGTAACTATTTACCAACCTATCCCATTCACTTTCACTGACACTTTCACTAAAACCCAAAACTATTATTTTACCAAACCTTCTCCCTTAGCCCAAACTAGCCCATGTGGTCCACCAAATAAGGGTAGTCAATTTGAACACCACTCATCCAAACCTTGTTAAACTACATTGGCCTGATGTCCATGGACTATGTAGGTGCTACTCCACTTTTAGGGGAAGCTCACCCACTAACAACTAATTCCCATCCCCTTTTTTCTTCTCATTAATTTTCATCGCTAACAATGCCCTCTTTCTTAGGGCATCCTACATCAAGGAATATTTGAATTATTTATTCAGCATCCTTATATTTTAATGCCATCTAATACTTCCTCTTAAGTCTTTCCCCCATTATTGGGATAAATACATTGGCATAAGGTCTTTTTGGACTATGTAGGTAGTGCTCAGTTACTATGATCAACTCGACCACTTCCTTTACTTTATTTTCCATTCTCACCTAAAATCTCTTCCTCCACTTCTCTACCTATATCCTAACCATCTTCTTACCTCTAGCTTGTCAATCTCTTTTAACACAAGGGTTGACAACCTTCTCCATTGGACCCTCTTACCTCCTATAAATCCACCTCCTACTCTACTTTGTTGGCCTCCCTATCATCTTTTCTTTTGCATGCTTCATATCTCACTTCCTCACCCACCTTTCACATTTTTTGAATCTCTTTCACCTTCTTACCAACCTTGCCCTTTATCCCCTTCAACTTCACTCTTAGTCCTCATCATCTCCCCTCGCCCTTGGCCACTTTTCATACCCCCTTTATCAGTCTCTTTTCCTCGCCCATTCCACATCATACTATAAATCTTGTAAGCTTTCTATTTCTTCTATTATTGCACTTTTTCTTTGTGTACCACCACTCTCTACCATTCTGCCACTCTTCCCACCATACCCATTTTCCAATCTCCCTGTTTGCTTTTTTCCATCATTTCAACCTTTTTATCTTCCCCTTTTTCCTTCACAACTAGCTTCTAACTAGGCTTTTATCCTTTGAGAAACCTTCTATAATTGCCCTTTTCTTCTTATCTCTTTTTGCCTTTTTCCCTTTTGCACTCCACTTTTCCTCTTTCCCTCTTGAACTCACTTATATTTTACGTCTGTATGAGTATCCCTACTTTGTATCCCTACTTCAATTTTTCCTGTTTACCCTTATCATCCTTGATCTTCATCCCTTAGTTTCATCTCACTCATTTTCATTGTGTTCCCCTATTTCTTCACCACATCACCCTTTTTTAGCTTGTCAAACTCTTCTAACAAGCTGATTAACATGCATACCTTATCTCTTTGACTTGTTTTTCTTAACTCCTTTCCCATTTTTCATCTTTTTCTCCTCTCCAAAACCACCATCTGCTTTGTTTCATTGTTCCTCTCCTTGCTTATCATCACCCATGCTTACTTGGTCAAGATACCACCTGCTTTTTCCCTCTCCTGCCATCCTCTTTGTGTCCTCATTTTACTCTTTTTTTTGTCATGTTTCCTTTTCTTCCATTTATTTCCTTATTTTTCATTTTCATCACCAAACTATTTTCTCTTTTGTCTTTTTTATACTTATTTTCAAACCTTTCATGGCCACCCATATCCCTCATTCTCCCCTAACCCTTCATGATTATTACACTTCTCTCCCCATCCTTTTCAATTATCCAATATGTCATTCTTTAGTGTATCTCTCACTCCCAATATTTTACCTTTTATTTTTCTTCTCTTTTCTCCATTTCATTTCATTTTTTTCATCTCCCTTAATGCCCTTCCTTGTTCTTCCTGACCTATATGATCATGCCTAGCTTCTTACATCCTTCTCCACCTTCATCTTTATCTATGACCTCATTATTTTCTCTTCATCCATCTCTGGGTCCACCTTTACCTCATCCCTTGTTGAATCTCCCTTATGTTATCCAATTTGACCTCCACCTCTTTAGAGTGTAGTCACCAGTTGTACTACTTTGACGTACATCTCCTTATCTACTTCCTTGTATCTTCCATGCCCTTACCTTAATGCATGAAATTTGGTCAGGTTCCTTACTTTAAGAGTACCCCTTTCTTCCTTTAATGCCTCTATATGTTGCACTCAAAATCTCTTTTTTATCCCCCTCCAACTAATCCCTTCACCCTCCCTATCACCTTTTTCCTTTTCAACCCTCTGCCCATTTTAAGCATGTTATGGCCTCTAAGGTCTTCCACTCAATTTTGGTTTACTACAAGATATATACCAATATTATGGCTCTATAAAACAATTGGAAAGGATCAAAAGATCATATGACCAGCCAGTAAACCTAAGCATTGTTCAATCATTGAGATGAAAATTCCTTCCCCACCTATTCTAGTCTTACCTATTTTAAACCCCTTTTATTCTAAACTTTGAAGAAGTTAGAATAAAAACTAAAACCACCTTTAAATAGAATATTTATAATACCCACATGGGGATGATAGGTACACCCTCTCACATGACCTAACCTTTCAACCAATAATTTACCTTGATTCTCCCTTTTAAACTACATCTTCTTATGCCTTGCAATAGCCGTGCTCTTTAACTGCAATACACAACCTACTCCCTCAATTAATTAATGTTATTATTATCCACTTCACTCCATATTCTAAAACTCCTTAGTGTTTTTCTCTGAATTCCCTTAAAAACTCAATGCTTACTTATTTTGGGGCCCCACTAACTGAAAGGTCAAGGATTCAAATCTTCACCACTTCTCATTTACCCACTCTACTACTTTGCTTCCTTAAACCATTGAATAATAGCCTTCCATAGCCTATTAATGAAATCATTTTGAAATGTGAACAATGTTAGCTTATTTGGATGGTGATAAAAGAACCTGTTAGATCACCATGGCAATTTAAGTAGTTCCAAATTTTTCAAAATCTTGGTACCGCATATTTCTACCTTTCCTTTTCTTTATGATGGTGGTAGAAACTTCACGCTTCAACCTACTCATCTATCACCATAGATTATTTTTACATAGTTGATGCAATCATCTAATTGCATCCTAGGTAATCTCATCCAGTATCTCTACCACATCCATAAAAAACTATTTAATAGCCATCTTTTCCACCATTTGGTGCTTCCCTTTCTCCACCATCCTTCACCTACACCTACCTATATGATATCTAATTGGAACAACCAAGTTAACCAATACCCTTCACCTCAAAGAACTACATTTGGCCTGACGTTATTTTTGGATTCCCATCCATGGAACTATGTAGGCAACATCTACTTTCTGAGTGCATCTGGAGTTATCTAGGCCATCCCCTTCCAAACCTTATCGAATACATCCATGATTTCACCACATCCACCTTGATGTCAGTTACTTTTGACTCAGAACATTGGTGATTTTTGAAATAAATTTTAATTTTAATGACCAACCTTACTATGTTTAATTTTTAAATATTTGCACCACCTCATGCAAAACTAGACCATTTATCAGGAGAACTTCCTACTCTGGATACCTGAGTCAACATCGACCCTGTCTAAAAACTTTGATAAGACTAACCTGATCAGCTATGACCAACACTGGGGACCAGTTACCTTATCATTTATCTTAGAACCCAACCTTATTTTTATCAATATTTTGACCTTTAGTCTCTATATAATATTGACTATTATGCTTAGTCATATTTTGTGAACCCATGGGCATTTCACGTACTCATCTACCTTGTGGCATCACCTAGTGCCTCCCCATCAACTACTTATCAAATTTACACCTAATTAGACCTTTCCTCATAGAATCTAAATTTGAAGGGAAACACCTCCTTCCATAATTGAGGAATTTTAACCCTTAACCAAATGATTTTATTTTATTTTGTAGCTCGTTAATTCTAAGTTGCATAACAAAAAGGGGCAAAATCTAGACACCAAAAAGCTACACATTTACATATTTCAATGACTAAATGATTTAAGATCCTAGAAAAAAATTTAAACCTTCCCAAAACACCCCTTAACTTAACTAAATCACTATTATCCTAGTCACAAATATAATTCAAAATCACTATTTGAAAATACTATTCAAAAGTACTATTCACCATCACTATTCACTGTGAGATCCACTATCACTGTTCATGATGACATGGTATGATAACATGGCATGATGACATGGAATTATGACATGTAAAGTGACATGGAATGTGAAATGACATATGATGTATAGGTGATATGGCAAGTGACATGGCTTAGAAGTGATGTGGCTCGATGTGGGACATCATACCCCACTTGGGACCCTTCTTAATGTGCTTGATGACCTCATTCAAGCATCATAAGGCCCCCTTGAAATGTGGTGAATTTAACATTAAAGATTCATTATTAAACATGTATTTTATCTTCCCACATGAAATTAGACTTCAAAAATAGATACCTACCTCTTTAAGACTTTGGGAAAGACAAAGGGCACCTTTTTTGACCTTTTAGCCCAAATGGAGGTTGAACAACCCAAATGGGAGACTTTCAAACCCACATGAAAATAACCACTAGAATCACCTTGGAATTTTCATACCCCACATGTAAAATGGTGCCACATTTGGTATGCCACTCCTTTAAGTGCTTGTGTGAAAGCAAGAAAGGATGGGGAGAAGTCTTTAAGCCTCATTCAAACCCATGTGCATGATTTCCATTTAAAATTGGAGATTCACCAAAATACATGAGAATCCTCACCCACATCACCTTGAATAAATCATTATCTCACTTTGATAAATTTTAATTACTTCACTATTCCTCTATTTTGGCATGTTTTTTCACATAAAAATACTATAAATACCCCCTCTCCTTCACCCAAGGTTAAATGGTAAGTTAGTCTTTTGTTCTTAGTATATTGATGTAGGTTTTTTGGAGGAGGTAATCATCTTGGATTTCATCATATTTAAGATAAGGAGCTAAATAAAAAAAACTCCACCAAAATTATTTCACGTCTTCATCAACTATCAACAAACCAATCTTCATCAACAAGCATCTTCAAGCATTGAGGTATTCTTGTTGTTTAGTTATCTTAATTTATTTATTATTTTCACTTTGGAATTATTCTTTCACTTGTTTCCTTCATCAACCTATTTTAATTTTGTCCTCTTATCCATATCCCCTTTGTCTTCTTGATCACCATTTACTCCTTTGCCTTCTTGGCCTCATTTTGACCGTTTGACCCTTTGCCTTTTTGGCCTTCTTTTGACTATTTTTAACTCTTATTTTATTTAACACATTACCCTTCACCATCTCAAAACATTTCCAACCCCAAAAAAATCAATCTTTTGACCTTTATCAAACCAATCCAAACTAAAAACCACAACTTTATTTTAGCCAATTTTCAACATTAGCATTATTTAAACTAGTTGTTTTATTTTAGCCATCTAAGCAAAGCATTTAGTTTTATTAATTAATTTGATATTATTTTTTGTATTTAATTTTATTTTTATAGTCATATAATTCAAATATATTTCTTTTATCATTACCACTTATGTGTTTAAAAGCAGGTGGATTAACAGCCTCCTAGAAAGCTTTCACTTCTAAGATCTAGCTCACACTAGGCAATCCACCCATCTAATTGTCTAACAAATAAATTTTTTTTAGTGTTTTATTATTTTTAAGTAATCCTAAAAATCCAAAGAGGATCTGTCCATATTAATATAGATTCAACATGTGCACATTCAATAGGGATTCTTCAATACCCTTTATAACTAGTTTCTACTTTTCACACTTAGAAAAAAGCAAAAATAGATAGAAATATTTCACTACTTTAAGAATCATGTTGAATCTCACCATTAAATTTAGGCATCTTAGATTACTCCTAGTTTATTCTAGTTGACCATTGGAAGATCCATCATTAAGTGATTTTTGTAGCAATTCTGCATGCATCTGGTGGATTGAACGAGTGAGATTTGAAAGTTTTTCCAAAATACATTTTTTCACTTCAAATTGTAATTTAAAAAAAAAAAAATTCCTCCCTCAAATTTTTTTCTCAAATTTTGTTTTAAAATTTTTTCTGAATTATTGTAATTTTTTTTTTATTTTTTAGTTTTTTTTGACAAAAAAAAAGGAAATTATATTATTGTCAAAAGAAATGTCTATTTTGATAATATAAAAATAAATAAATAAAAAATCTTTTTAAAAACAATTATAAAAAAAAAAGATTTAAAAAAAAAAGTCAAATATCAAAAAAAAAAAAAAAAATCAAAAAGTTTTAAAAAAAATTTTGTCTAAAAAAAAAAAAACAAAAAACTGCATGAAATTTTTTAAGGCCCACGGCCCTCACACATGCCATGGCCTTTGGTGAGTGAGGTCGTGGCCTCCCCCAAGACCATTCATCCATTCCTATGCCCATTTTTTTTCACATTTTTTAAATTAAAAAAAATTACTTATGAAAATCAAACAAAAACCTCAGTTTCTTACCACATTCGGGATTGTTCTTTTCTAGTTTTACAATTTTGGGAAGAAAATAAAACAAACAAAAATCCTCATATTCTCTATTTTTTTTATTTTGAGTTTGTTGGAAACAAAAAAAATTAGAGGAGATATGAAAAAAGCTTGGGTTTTGCCAAAATTCTCAAATTCTCTAGTTTTTTGTCAAATTTGGTTTTTTGGATTACTTTCCATAGATTTGAATGTTGATGAAGCTTGAAATAATTTTGGTAGAGCTTCATTGCTTTGATGTTTTCTCCTCCAAGATGATGAACTCCTACAAAAAAACCTACATCAATATGCTAAGAACAAAAGACTAACTTGCCACTTAACCTTGGGTGAAGGAGAGGGGGGCATTTATAGCATTTTTGTGTGAATAAACATGTCAAAATAGAGGAATCATTAAGCAATTCAAATTTCTCCAAGTGGGCTCTTGATTTAGTCAAGGTGAGGTGGGTAAGGATTTTAGTTTTGATTCTAACATCTTCAAAGGTCAGAGTAAAAGGGGTTTAAAATAAACAAGACCAAAGGAGGTGGGGAAGGAATTTTCATCCCAATGGTTGAATGATGCTCATGTTTGTTGGTTAATCGTATAAGCCCGTAGTCTTGGCGAATTATGTTATATATCTTGCAGTAAACCAAAATCAAGTGGAATACCTTAGAGGCCATAGCATGCTCAAAATGGGCAGAGGGTTGAAAAGGAAAAAGGTGATATGGAGAGTAAAGGGAGTAGTTGGAGAGGGATAAAAAAGAGAATTTGAGTGAAATATACAGAGGCATTAAAGGAAGAAATGGATACTCCTAAAGTAAGGAACCTAACTAGATTTTATGCATTAAGGCAAGGGCATAAAAGATACAAGGAAGTAGACAAGGAGATGTATGCAGAAGTAATACAACTAGTGACCACACTCTAATGAGGTGGAGGTGAAATTGGATAACATAATGGAGATCCAAGAAGGGATGAGGTAAAGGTATACTAGGATACAGATGAAGATGAAATGATGAAGTCACAAATAAAGATGAAGGTGGAGAAGGATGTAAGAAGCCAAGCATGGTCATATAGGTTGGGAAGAACAAGGAAGGGCATCAAAGGAGATGAAAAAAATTAAATGAAATGGAGAAAAGAGAACAAAAACAAAAGATTTAATATTGGGGGTGAGAGATACACTAAAGAATGATAAATTGGAGAGTTAAAAAGGATGGGGAGAGAAGTGTAACAATAATGAAGGGTAAGGCAAGAATGAGAGATATGGGCAACCACGAAAGGTTTGAAAACAAGTCTAAAAATATAAAAGAGAAAATAGTTTGGTGATGAAAATGAAAAACAAGGAAATAAATGGAAGAAAAGGAAACATGAGGAAAAAAGGAGTGAAATGAGGACATAAAGAGGATGACAAGAGAGGGAAGAATTAGGTGGTATCTTGACCAAGTAAGCATGGGTGATGATATGCCAGGAGAGGAATAATGAAGTAAAGAAAATTATGGTTTTGGAGATGAGAATGGGATGGAAAATGGGAAGGGGGTGAAGAATGAGAGGAAGCAAAGGATGGGTTGACAAGAAGGTGAAGAAAGAAGGAAGGTGTTAATCAAATTGTTAGAAGAGATTGACAAGATGAAGGGGTGATTAGAAGAGATTACCAAGGTAAAATAATGGTGAGGTGGTGAAGAAATAGGGGGATGTAATGAAAGGGAGTGAGATGAAACTAAAGGATGAAGATCAGAGATGATAAGAACAAAAAGGAAAAATTGAAGTAGGGATACAAAGCACGGATACTCACATAGATGCAAAAGATAAGTGAGTACCCAGATGGAAAGAGGAAAAGGGGAATGTAAAAAGGGCCATAGGAAAAAAGAGATAAGAAGAAAATGGAAATTATGGAAGGCTTATCAAAGGATAAATATCCAGGGAGAAATGAGTTGTAGAGGAAAAAGGGAAAGATAAAAAGGATGGAAAAAAAGAAAATAGGAAGAATGGAAAATGAGTACGATGGGAAGAGTGGCAGAATGGGAAAGATTGCTGGTACATGTAAAGGAAAAGTGCAGAAATAAAAGAAACAAAAAGCTTAAATTATGCATAGTATGATGTGGAATGGGTGAGGAAAAGAGAGTGATATATGGGGTATGAAAAATAGACAAGGGTGAGGGGAGATGATGAGGATGGAGAAAGAAGTTGAATGAGATAAAGGGAAAAGTTGGTAATAAGGTGAAAGAGAGGCATAAAATGCAAAAGGTGGGTGGGGAAGTGGGCCATGAAGTATGCACAAGGAAAGATGATGGGGAGGCCAACAACGTAGAGTAAGAGGTAACTTTATGGTAGGTAAGGGGGGCCAATAGGAAATGCTATCAACCCTTGTGTTAAAAGAGATTGACAAGATGGAAAAGTTATTAAAAGATATTGATAAGATGGAGGTAAGGAGATGGTTAGGAGATAGGTAGAGAAGTGGAGGAGGAGATTTTAGGTGAGAAGGGCAAATAAAGTAAAAGAAGTGGCTGAGTTGACCTTAGTAACTAAGCATTGGCTACATAGTTCAAAAAGACCTCAAGAAAATGTAGTTCTCCCAAAAATGGGGGAAAGACTTAAGAGGAAGTATTAGATGTTGTTAAAACATAAGGATATTGAAGAAATAATTCAAAGCTTTCTTGATGTAGGACACTCTAAGCAAGAGGGCATTGTTAGCGATGGAAATGAGCGAGAAGAAAAAAAAGGGGATGGGAATTAGTTGTTAGTGGCTAAGTTACCCCTAGAGTAGTGCTTATATAATCTGTAGACATTAGTTTAATGTAGTTCAACAAGGTTTGTATGAGTGGTGTTTAAATTGGTTGCCCTAATTTTATGGACCACATGGGCTAGTTTGGGCTGAAGGAGAAGGTTTGGTAAAGCAATAGTTTTGGGTTTTAGTGAAGGTGTCAGTGAAAGTGAATGGGTAAGGTTGGTAAATAGTTACCACAATGATCCCAAATTTAGTAGGATGAGAGATACAAATGGTCAAGGTAGGATAAATTAGAATGGAACAAAATGCTAAGTACCATAAATAATCTTCAATGGAGCTAATCCAAAGAAGAGGTGATTTTATGAAGAGGTTGCACCTTCTAAAATTGTGTGAGGGTAGGAGTTTGGAGATAGTGTCAACCACTTCAAGCCAAGTTTTAGGAGGTGGGGGTCTATTTAGATCTGTAGAGTCACTGTGGCCAAGGTTCACCATTTCTATGAGCTGATTTTAAGGGTAGTAGTGAAGTGATGACCTGCAAAGAATTTATTTGACAATCAAGGAGATTATACAAGTAAATAAGTTAGTAACATGGTGAGCAATAGAGGATGGAACTTGCCTAACCCTAGAGCTACATGGGTAGGCTAGATAAATGGTGGCCATATCTACATGTTGTCCCCCAGTTACTTGGAACCACAAATGTGGGGCCCTATTTAGAAGAGGCCCTAGTATTAGGGAGCTATGTGTTCTAGGATATTGGTGATATAATTGGATTAGATAGTCATTCCCCTACTATGAATGGAATCTTAACTAGTACAAAAGAAAAGACTACCATGTTTGAGCAGACACTGCCAATGGCTGGGGTTTGATGTTTAGATTTTATGGCAATGGGATGGTAGGAATAGGAGGGTAATGTGTTGGATATTGTTGGTCAAATGTTATTATGTTTGAGGTTGTGTCAATACTTATGAATGTTATGGTTATGGTTATGATTGGTATAGCTATGGTTGTTGTAATCTTATTTAATGTAAAATAAATGACCATTGTTATTGCAATGTTGGATGGTAAAAGTTAGGGTGAAAACATCAAC
The DNA here is from genome assembly GCA_037957365.1 of Torreya grandis. NCBI lineage: Eukaryota > Viridiplantae > Streptophyta > Pinopsida > Cupressales > Taxaceae > Torreya > Torreya grandis. The sequence goes on along the minus strand of JARHVA010002283.1, from coordinate 108,022 downwards.
CATGCACATTAAGATAAGAATATGGCCTTATGCTTTGTTTTTGACAAAGACTAAAAATAGATCCAAAGTGAGATCAGCTTAATGAATATAAGCCCCACAAATGTTGTGCATGAGCGGTCTTTAGTTGATAAAAAAGGTTTCATGATCACAAGGTGTTAAGTAAGCTCTAAATACCTTGATTTACAAATAATTAAAGGGAAATATGGGTGATAGGTTGGGTGAAGGGTAATGGGTGATATGTATGATAACCTCATATGAATTAGTTTTCCCCTTATATAGGTGACCTAAGAATGGTATTAGATAAGTCTATGTTGTATGTTATATGTAGACTGATTAATATAAAAAGTCTACATGTGAAAGTTGATTGTGGATTTAGATTTTTTTATTTGTGATAGTGGGTCTTTTACTTTATTGCTTTATATGGGAAGCTGATCGATGCAGGAAGCTTCCATGAAATTACTCTAATTTTGGTAAAGTTAACTCAACCATCCTTTAAGGGATTGGTCTAAGCTTATTCGCTTTGTTTAAATCTCTTGATAGTTATCCTTCAAGGGATCAGTCTACCTTATATGTGGTAATTTTTATTTTGTGTTTGGGTAGCTATCCTTCAAGGGAGTAGTTTGTAATGATTAATATATTGACCCAATTAATTGTTATAAGGTGAAATGTGTTTAGACGTAGACCAATCCAATTAGGTTAAGAGGTATACCTTTATGAGGTAAAAATGTTACACAAGAAGGTCAATGATATGTGAAAGGGTGTAGTTTTGAGAGATAATGACCATAGGATTTCATCTTGTTAGAGATGGAAAAAATCCATGAGAACCATGTTATGGGTAGAGCCATGGTACCCATATTTAGGATTAGGCCATGACTGTGATGGTTAATCACATGGTTCTATGTTGCAATAAATTTTCCTCAGAAGGGGAGGAGGAAGGTGGGTGAAGGTTAAAATATCATAATCAAGGGATGAGCTTAAGTTAGACAAACAGGTGAGCTTGTTCCTTCTTCAACATAAAAATGAATGCAAATGTAAAGCATTGAGAGGCTTAGGTTCCAGTTTGCCTTCAAGAGAGGACAAATGATAAGCTCCTGATCCATAATTATGGGTGATGATGTAGGGTCCAAGCCAATTGACAGCAAAATTTCCTTGTTTAATCTTCTCCATGTTGGTCACATGTTGGTTGTCCTTTAGGACAAGGTCTCTGATATTGAATTCTCATGGTTTGAGGTGTTCATTAGGTTTGATGGAGATGGGTAATCTCTAATGTTTTGATGGGAAAATTTGTATCTCAAATAGGTCAGGTGGTATCCAAATGGATTTCCCCAATTTGATATATCACTTGGTTCAATTTGGGTTGATGGATAGGATTGGTTGATAGGTTGAGGCAAAAAAGCCAAGGGTTATTTTAGTTAATGGTTAAGGTATGGTTGAAGTTAATAAATGGTTAAAGATTTATGAAAAGAAATTTCTCCCAATTTACTCTTTGATTGGGTGGGAAAAATATCCCAAAGTCAAGGTGTTTATGGTTGGGTTTGGTTATAATGTTGAGGGTTTTAAGGGTATGTCCATGGAATAGACATTTTAGTGTTTCCCTTATAATTTTGTTGGACCTAAGAGTGGGTAACCCTATAGATGGTTTGGATAAAAGGAAGTGTTGGTTTATCTTACTGCTTTGATTTCTCCTTACTCTTAGGTGAGAAAAGGGGAATAGGCAAGTGTTGGGTAGGTTTGGTTGATGATTATGTTGGTAATAGGCTCAAAGGAGGTTCATTTGATAACATATTATCCTTATCGTAAAGCTAATGGTTAATGGTTTTAAGAGCCTTATAGTGTTATATATCATGGCCAAGTATCCTATGGTAAGAGCACACATGGTGGTCATTATACCATGATGGTTTTGGGTGTGAAGGGTCAAATTTTTGATAGGGTCAAAAGGTTTGATAGGTGGTAAGGTTCAGGAAGAGGTTTTCAAAAACCTTTGTAAAATGGTTGAATATTATTCATGTAAAGGTGTTAGAGGTGATAGGTTTTTAGTTTTGTGAGCCTTCCTAAAGTTAGTTTTTATTGTGGAAGTTATGGGTGGTGGGGTAGTTATGATTTTTCAGTTAGGTTGGGATGGCTTGATTAAGGGAGTTTCATATAATAACATATTATCCTCATATAAGTTATGGATGAGTGTTTGGAGAGATTTAAAATGCTCTATGTCATGTTTAGGTGTCTTATGGTATGCACAGACTAAGCTGGCAATAAACCATTTTGGTTGAGGATGTGAAGGGTTAAACGTTTTGACAGGTTGTAAATGTTTGAGAGGTGGTAAGGTTAAGGAAGAGGTTTTCAATAACCTTTGTAAAATGGTTGAATAGGATTTAAGTAAAGGCATTGGGGGTGATGGTTTTTTGGGCTTTGGAGTGGAAGCCTTCTTAAGAGTAGGCTTTACCTTGGAAGTTGTTGTTGTGGAATGGTTTTAGTAGATTGGTTAGGTTGGGGTTGCTTGCTTGGTTTATAAGTAAAAGATTTAAGAGAAATGGGGTCCATGGGTCTATTTCAAGATATTTTAGGAGATTTCACCCTTTTAATAGGTTTAGTCAAAGTTTAATTTGATGGAATTGATGGAGTTAGGTCAAATTTCAAAGATTAGTAACTTATGCTAGGAATAGGAAATATTCCTAGATTCTTGATGGATTTGGCCAAAGAGGTGTAAGGGTATTTAACAATTTTAGATGAAAGTGGGTTAGATGGTTCCCTTATGGTTTTGGAAGATGGAGTATCTAAGGATGGGGTTGAGGTAGTGATAGATTTGAAGGTGGATTTAAGTGAAGTTAAGGGTTCTTGTTTGTTTTTATAAGGGAAGACAAGATGATGCTAGAAAGTGGCTCTAATGATATTGGGTTGAGAAGTGAACTGTAGGATTTGTACTAGCCTATAAAAGGGCTTGTAAATAGGTTTGTCTCCTTGATCATTGATTTCAAAGCTTAAACCCTTGGGTGGAGAAGAGGGAATGGTTTTCCCATCTATGTTTTTGGTGGAAGGTTCAAAATTTAGAGAAGATGTTTCTTCCATAAATGGAGTGGATAAGGTGACCTCTTCTAAAGGAATGATTTTTGAAGGAAGATTAGGTGAGTCTGTGGTGGGGAGGAAGGTTCAAGTGAAATGAAAGGAGTGGTTGTTTCCTTTGTTTGGTCATCTAAAGGAATGGGAAGTGATCCCCCCACTTCAATGAGTGGGTTGGAAGAATTAGTAGTAATAGGTTTATTAATAATGACATTGATCCTATTCACCTAGATGATTTTGGTTGGATTTGATTTACTAAAATGGGAAGTGGAAAGGATTGTTTGATTTCCTTAATTGTGATTTGTAAGGAAATTTGTAAAGGTTATACTTGGTCAACTAGTGGATTGGTTACGGTTGGTGTTATTATACTTTATTTAGTTTTAGGCTTACTAAAGGCCAAAAGAGGGTGTATCAATGTCTTAGTTATCACATTAGTGTGTGAAACTATTAATAAGTTATTTGGTTGGCTTGAAGAGGCTAGTTGGTTAGATAGTTTAACAATTTGGTTGGGTTGATAGGTTGGTTGATCAGTTGAGGGTGATGATATTGATTGGGTTAACAAGGTGGGCTAAGGTTGATATGATGTTGAGGAAAATGGCCTAAGCTTTGATAAGGTTGGGGTGATTGAGACAATAGATGTTGACAGGTTATTGGTTGGTCATGATAATAGTTAAATGAATGATGATAGTCCATTGGTTAGTTATAAGTGAGGTTTGATTGATCATGGATACCAAAAATAGATGACCTAAGTTTTGACTCTAATCTAGCTATCCAATCTATTATCACTACAACAAAATCAGGTGGTAGTTCAGGTGAAGGTTGATATTTTTTGGGTTGGTTGAAGTTGAATTTTGATGATTTATAGGTAAGGTTAGGTTGATTGTAGACAAGGTTGGGCTGGTTATAGACAAGGTTAGGTTGGTTATAGATATGATTGGGTTGATTGAAGACAAGGTTGGGTTGATTTTTTTAAAGGAATGGAGCATAAGTGGAGACCCCCTTACTTCACAATCCCATAGTGATAAGGTTGATAGGTGATTAGCTAAGATATACCAAGTCTAGATTTTATACTCAACCAGAGAGCTGAGTTGGTTCTCCCCTTGGTGGTGAAATCCAAGTGGGATAGCTAGGAGGGGGTAAGGTTTCTACCAGTTGATGAAATATTAGTCATTAGTTGTCTTGAGTATTGTTTTGATGTGTTTATTATTCAATGGTTTGTCTTATAATGTGAAGACAAGTGAAAGCTATGATAAAATTACTATTCCTCATAATTACTAGATGAACTAAGATCAGCAAGCAATTCAATGGATGTAAAGTGTTTTAAACCCAAAATAAAATTCCAATTTTATTTAAATACATAAAAAATATATGAATTAAATATAAATGAAATATTAAAATTCAATTCCTAATCCTAAGATGATTGTTCTTTTTATTTCTTTTAAAGATGCAAGGAAAACAAAATTTAACTTTTCCAAAAATGCAACTAAAACTTATGTTTTTATTTTTTATTAAGTAAGAAGGAAAGCTTAATTTTCCTAGAATGAAACTAAATGAATTTCACTAATTCAATTATAAATTTACTAAAATATCTATGATCCCAAAAAAACTCAAGGGTCCTACTAGGCATGCCAAAATGTTTCTCTCAATTTTTTTTCTTAATTTTTTTGAAAAGAAAGAAACTAGGAATAGGGGGTGTGGAAGAATACCTATTGATTGTGCATGCGTTGAATATAGATGATTGTGAATAGATCCTATTTATCTTGGGAGTATGACCTAAAAATAATAAACCAATAAAATAAAATAAAAATTTATACAATTAGATGGGTGGATTGCCTAGTATGAGATAGATCCTAGAAGTGAAAGCTTTCTAGGAGGCTGTCAATCCACCTACTTTTAAACACTTAAATGTTAATGATAAAAGAAATATATTTTCCTTATATGACTTTAAAACTAAAATTAAATACAATAAATAACATAAAATTAATCAATAAAACTAAATTATTTTCTTAGATGGCTAAAATAAAGCAACTAGTTTAAATAATACTAATGCTGAAAATTGGCTAAAATAAAGTTGTGGTTTTTGGTTTGGATTGGTTTGCTAAAATTCAAAAGAGTTAATTGGTTTGGGTTCAAAATGGGTTTATATGGTGAAGGGTAATGTGTTCAATAAAACAAGAGGGATAAATTGTCAAAATAAGGCCAAGAAGGCAAAGGGGCAAATGGTCCAAAACGAGGTCAAGAAGGCAAAGGGGCAAATGGTCAAAATGAGGCCAAGAAGGTAAAGGGGTAAATGGTGATCAAGAAGACAAAGGGGATATATATATATATATATATATATATATATATATATATATAAGAGGATAAAATTACAATATGGTGATGAAGGAAACAAGTGAAATAATAATGCCAAAGGGAAAAGAATACATAAATTAAGATAATTAGATAACAAGATTACCTCAATGTTTGAAGATGTTTGTTGATAAAGTGTGGTTTGTTGATAGTTGATGAAGACTTGAAGTAATTTTGGAAGATTTTTGTTTCTTGATCTCCTTATATTCAATATGATGACCTCCTTGATGATACCTCCAAACTTTTAACATAAATGTTAATAACAAAATAGTAACTTCTAAATTAATCTTGGGTAAAGGAGAGGGGGGTATTTATAACATTTTTGTATAAAGAAACAAGCCAAAATAGAGGAATAGTGAACCAATTAAATTTTTTCCAAATGGGCTCATGATTTATTCAAGGTGAGGTGGGTGAGGATTCCCATGTGGGTTGGTGAGTCTCCAATTTTGAATGGAAATCATGCACATGGGTTTGAATGAGGTTTACAGACTTATCACCATCTTTTCTTACTTTCACACAAGCACTTAAATGGGTGGCACACAAAATGTGGTGCCATTTTCCATGTGCAAGATAAAAATTCCAAGTTGAGGTTGGTGTGGATTCCCATGTGGGTTGGAAAGTCTCCCATTTGGGTTGGTGAGCCTCCATTTGGGCTAAAAGTTCAAAAATGGGTGCCCTTTGTCTTTTCCAAAGTATTAAAGAGGTAGGTATATATTTTTGAAGTATAATTTCATCTGGTAAGACAAAATACATGTTGAATAATGACATGTTAAGTGGAAATTCACCATATTTCAAGGGGGACCCTTGTGATGCTTGAATGAGGTCATCAAACACTTTGGGAAGGGTCCTAGGTAGGGTATGATGTCCTACATCAAGCCACATCACTTATAAGCCACGTCACTTGCCATATCATCTACAAATCACATGCCATGTCACATTCCATGCCACTTTCCATGTCATCATGAATAGTGATAGTGGGTCCCACAATGAATAGTGATGGTGAATAGTACTTTTGAATAGTGATTTTGAATGGTATTTGTGACTAGGAGAATAGTGATTAAGTTGGTTTAAGGGAGTTTTAATAAGGTTTAATAAGTTTTAGGGGATCCTAAGGTATTTAGTCATTAAAAACTATAAATGTGCAATTTTTTGGTGTCTACATTTTACACCTTTTTATTATGTAGCTTTGAATTAACAAGATGCAAAATAAAAACAAATAACTTGGTTAAAGGTCAGGATGCCTTGAGTATGGGAGGAGGTGTTCCCCCTCAAATTGAGAGTCGATGAGGAAAGGTCTAATCAGGTGTAGGTTTGATAAGCAATTGATGGGGAGGCACTAGGTGGTGCCACAAGGTAGCTCAGTACGTCAAATGCCCATAGGTTCACAAAATATGACTAAGTGTAATAGTCAAGATTATGTAGAGACTAATGGTGCCAATGTTGATAATGATAAGGTCAATTTCTAAGATAAATGACAAGGTAATTAGTCCCCAGCATTGGTCATAGCTGATCCGATTAGTCTTATCAAGGTTTATGGATAGGGTCAGTGTTGACTCAAGTATCTAGGGTAGGAAGTGATCCTAAGAAAAACACAAATTGTCTGGTTTTACATGAGGTGGTGAAAACATTTAAAAGTTTAACATGACAAGGTTGGTCATTGTGGGCAAAATTTATTACAAAAAAACCAATGTTCTGGGTCAAAAGCAACCAATGTCAAGGTAGACATGGTGAAATCATGGGTGGATTGGGTATGGGTTAGAAGGGGATGGTCAAGATAACTCCATATGCATGTGGCAAGTGGACATTACCTACATAGTTCCATGGATAGGAATCCAAAATGAACGTCGGGCCAAATGTAGTTCTTTTGAGGTGGAGGGTGTTGGTTAACTTCATTGTCCCTATTTGATATCATGTAGTTAGGTCTAGGGAAAGGATTTTGGAGAAAGGGAAGTGCCAAAGGGTGAAAAATATGGTTATCAAATAGTTTCTGATGGGTGTGGTAGAATTGGTGGATGAGATTACCTAGGATGTAATTAGATGATTATGTCAACTATTCAAAAGGAATCTGCAGCCATGGATAAACAAGTTGAAGCATGAAATTGTAGCCACTTTTTAAAATAAAATAAAAAAGGATAAATATGTTTTACCAAGATTTATAAAAGTTAGAACTACTTGAATTGCCATGGTGATCTGAAAGGTTCTTTTAGTACCATTTAAATAAGCTAATATTGTGCATATTCCACAACAATGTCATTAACAGGCTATGGAAGGTTATTATTTAATGGTTTAGGGAAGCAAAGTATCAAAGTGGGTAAATGAGAAGTGGTGAATATTCAAACCCTTGACCCTTGAGTTAGTGGGGCCCCAAAATAAGTAAGCATTGATTTTTTGAGGGATTTCAAAGAAAGACACTGAGGGGTTTTGTAATATAGAGTGAGGTGAATAATAATAACATTAATTAATTGAGGGATAAAGTTGTGGATTGTGGTTAAAGAGTAGGGCTATTGAAAGGCATAAGAAGATGTAGTCTAAAAGTGAGAATCAAGGGAAATTATTGGCTAGAAGGTTAGGGCGTGTGAGAAGGTGTAGCTATCATCCCCACATGGGTATCCCAAATCTTTAATTTGAAGGTCATTTTAGTTTTTATTCTAACATCTTTGAAGGTCAAAGTGAAAGGGGTTTAAAATAGGCAAGACCATAAGAGGTGGGGAAGGTAATTTCATCCTGAAGGTTTAACGATGTTCAAGTTTTCTAGTTGGTCATATGAGCCCATGGTCCTATCCAATTATGTAATAGATATATAATATTGGTATATATCTCATAGTAAACCAAAATTGAGTGGAATAACATGTAAGCCATAGCATGCTCAAAATGGGTAGAGGGTTGAAAAGGAAAAAAGGTGATAGGGAGGGTCAAGGGAGTAGTTGGAGAGGGACAAAAATGAGAGTTTGAGAGAAACATACAGAGGCATTAACGGAAGAAAGGGATGATCCTAAAGTAAGGAACTTGATCATATTTTTTGTATTAAGGCAAGGGTGTGGAGGATATGAGGAAGCTGACAAGGAGATGTATGTAGAAGAAATACAAGTGGTGATCTCACTCTAAAGAGGTAGAGGTGAAATTGGAGAACATAAGGGAGATCCAATAAGGGATGAGGTAAAAGGTGGACCCAAATATGGATGAAGAGAAAATATTGAGGTCGTAGATAAATACGGTGGTGGAGAAAGATAGAATAAGCCAGGCATGGTCATATAGGTCAGGAAGAGCAAGGAAGGGTATCAAGGGAGATGAAAAAAATGAAATGAAATGGAGAAAAGAGAAGAAAAATAAAAAGTAAAATATTGGGGTTGATAGATGCACTAAATAATGATAGATTAGAGAATTGAAAAGGATGGGGAGAGAAGTGAAATAATAATGAAGGTTAAGGGGAGAATGATGGATATGGGTGGCCATGAAAGGTTTGAAAACAAGTCTAAAAAAGACAAAAGAGAAAATAGTTTGGTGATGGAAATGAAAAACAAGGAAATAAATGGAAGAAAAGGAAACATGAGGGGAAAAGGAGTGAAATGAGGACAAAAAGAGGATGACAAGAGAGGGAAAAATTAGGTGGTATCTTGACCAACTAAGCATGGGTGATGATATACAAGGAGAGGAATAATGAAGCAAAGTAGATGGTGGTTTTCAAAATGAGAATGGGATGGAAAATGGGAGAGGGGTGAGGGACAAGGGGAAGCAAAGGATGGGTGGACAAGAAGGCAAAAAGAGAAGGTAAGTGTTAATTAGCTTATTAGAAGATACTAACAAGCTGAAGAGGTGATTAGAAGGGATTGAAAAGGTGAAAAATGGTGAGGTGGTGAAGAAATAGGGGAATATAATGGAAGGGCATGAGATGAAAATAAGGGATGAAGATAAAAGAGGATAAGAAGAAAAAGGAAGAATTCAAGTAGGGATATAAAGCATGAATACTCATACAGATGCAGAAGTGAGTACTGAGAGGAATGTGAAAGGTAAAAGGCAAGAACTGATAAGAATAAAATGGAAATTATGGAAGGCTTCTCAAAGGATAAAGGCCTAGTTAGAAGATAGTTGTGGAGGAAAAAAAGAAGACAAAAAGGATGAAAGGATAGAAAAAATCAAACAATAAGAAGGTGAAGTGGGAAGTGTGGGAAGAGTGGTAGAATGGTAGAGAGTGGTGGTATAGGTAAAGAAAATATGTAGTAAAAAAAGAAATAAAAATCCTACAAGATGCACAATATGACAAATAGTAAAGGGTGCAAAAAATAGTCAAGGGTGAGGGGAGATGATGAGGACAGAGAATAAAGTTGAAGGGTATAAAAGGAAAGGTTGGTAGGAAGCTAAAAGAGGTTTAGAAAATTCAAAAGGTAGGTGAGGAAGTGAGCTATGAATCATGTACAAAGAAAGATGATGTGGAGGCCAATGAAGTAGATTAGGAGGTGGATTTATAGGAGGCAAGAGGGGCCAATGGGGAAGGCCGTCAACCCTTGTGTTAAAAGATATTGATAAGCTAGAAAAGTGATTAAAAGAGGTTGACAAGCTGAAAGGAGGGAGGTGGTGAGGATATAGGTAGAGAAGTGGAGGAAGATATTTTCAGTGAGAAGGGAAAATAAAGTAAATGATTTGGTCGAGATGACCTTAGTAACTGAACACTACCTACATAGTCCAAAAATATGCTAGGTCAATGTAGTTCTCCCAATAATGGGGGAAAAACTTAAGAGGAAGTATTAGATGGTGTTAAAACATAAGGATGATTAAGAAAGAATTAAAAGCTACCTTGATGAAGGATTACCTAAGAAAGAGGGCATTTTTAGCATTGGAAATGAGTGAGAAGAAAAAGGTCATGGGAATTAGTTGTTAGTGGCCAAGCCACCCCTAGAAGTGGAGTATAGCCTACATAGTCTATGGACATCAGGATAATGTATTTAAACAAGGTTTAGATGAGTGGTGTGAAAATTGGCTACACCAATTTGATGTACCACATGGGATGGTTTAGGATAAGGGAGAATATTTCATAAAATAATAGTTTTTGGTTTTGGTGAAGGTGTCGATGAAAGTAAATAGAGTAGATTGGTAAATAGTTACCATAATGATCCAACATGTAGGAGGATGAGAGCTATGGATGGGCAAGGTAGGATAAATTGTAAGGGAACACAATGTTAAGTACCATAAATGATCTTTGATGGAGCTAATACAAATAAGAGGTGCCTTTATTAGCAGGTTACACCTTCTAAAATTATGAGAAGGTAGGAGTTTTGAGATAGTATCTTCCACTACGAGTCAATTTTTAGGAGGTGTGGGTCTATCTAGATCTACATAGTCACTTTGGCCAAGGTTAATCACCACTGTGAGCCAAGTTTTAAGGGAATTAGTGATATTATGACCTATAAATAATTTATTTGACAACCAAGTAGATTATACAAGTAAGGAAGTTAGCAGTGTGGTGAGAGATAGAAGATGGACCTTGACTAACCCAAGAGCTACATGGGTAGGCTATAAAAATGGTGGCCATGTCTATATCCTCTATCCTAGCTCTATGGAACTAATGACTTATTGGTTTTTATAGTTTTATCCTAACCAACAAGAAGCCTCATGGCTAGGATAAGATGGTGATTCCCTTGCTATGAATGAAAATTTAGTTGGCACAAAATAAAAGACCACCATGCTTGAGCAAACACTACCAATGATTGGGGTCTAATGCTTAGAGTTTGTGGTAATGGGATATTAGGAATAAGAAGAAAAAAGGGGAAATAAGGTGAATGTATCATAGTGAAAGACCTAGATAAGAATATTTTTCTCGCCCTATTGGGATGAATGTGGCAGAGGAGAATAGAGTATTCCCTTTAGCAATCCCTAAGATATGGATTACTACGGATGTGAGTTCAAGGATAAATCAAGTATAAGGATGGATAAAAACAAATATAGAGTCACAAAATAATTATTTTAAGGCTTTGGTAGGTGTGAATATTCTAATATCTTTGTATGTGTCATGTGACTCCTCATACCTAAAATAAAATATTTGCATAGTTTACTTTAAACATTTATAAAATGTGTTGGATGTTCTTGGTTGAAAGTTATGGTTATGGTTATGATTGGGTGGATATTTATGAGTGTTATGGTTATGGTTATGAATGGTATGGTGATGGTGGTTTTATTCTTGCTTAATGTAAAAAGAATGATTATTGTTGTCGCAACACTGGATGGTAAAATTTGTGATGAAAACATCAACCAAGCATAATAAGATAAGAATAGGGCATGATGCCTTGTTTTTCACAAGGATTGAACATAGACCCAAACTGGGATTGGATTAATGAATATAATCCCTTTTAATGTTACGCATGAATGGTCATTAGTTGATAAAAAAAGGTTTCTTGATCATAGGGTGTCAAGTAAGCCCTAAATCCCTTGATTTATAGATAGTCAAAAGGGAAGATGGGTGATAGGTTGTGTGAAGGTTAATGCATGATATGTATGATAAACTCATGTGAATTAGTTTTACCCTTCAATAGGTGACGTATGAATGGTATTAGACAAGTCCATGTCATATGCTATATGTAGACTAATTAATGTGAGAATTCTACTTGGGAAAGCTGATTGCAGCATCCAACTTATTATGTTTCTTGATAGCCAATTATGACTTTAGAATTGGTTGTGATAGTGGTTCTCTTTCTTTATTATTTTATATGAGAATTTGATCAATGCAAGAAGCTTCCATGAAATTTCTCTACTTTTGACAAAGTTAACTCAGCCATCCTTCGAGGGATTGGTTTAAGCTTATTGGCTTTGTTTTAATGTTCTTGATATTTGTGATTCAAGGGAGCAGTCTACCTTAAATGTGGCAATTTTTATTTTATTTTTGGGAAGTTGTCCTTCGAGGGAGTAGTCTAAAATGCTTAAGATATTGACCCAATTAATTGTTGCAAGATGAAATGTGTTTAGACATGGACTAATGCAATTAAGTTCAGAGATTTGCCTTTATGAGGGAAAAAATTTACACAATAATGTTAATGGTATTTGAAAGGTTATGGTTTTGATAGACAATGGCTATAGGATTCCATCTTGTTGAAGATGTAAAGTATCCATGAGAACCATGCTATGGGTAGAGCCATGGTACCCATATCTAGGATTAGGCTGTGATTGTGATGGTTAATCACATGGTTCTATGTTGTAATCAATTGTCCTCAAAATGGGAGGAAGAAGGTGTGTGAAATTTAAAATCTCATAATCAAGGGATGATCTTAAGTTAGACAAACATGTGAGCTTGATCCTTATTTAATAGAAAAATGGATGTAGATGTGAAGCATTGAGAGGCTTAGGTTCCACTTTGCCTTCGAGAGAGGAAAAACAATAAGCTCCTAATACATACTTATGGGTGATGATGTAGTGTCCAAGCCAATTGAAATCAAACTTTTTGCATTTACTCTTCTCCAAGGTTGTCACATGTTGGTTTTATTTTAGGATGACATCTCTAATATTGAGTTCCCAAGGTTTGAGGTAAGGTTGGCTAGTTTTTATGGAGAATGGTAATCTCCAATGGTTCTATCAGATAATTTGAATCCCAAATAGGTCAAGTGGTGTCCAAATGGGTTCCCCCAATTTGATATACCACTTGGTTCAAGTTGGGTTGATGAATATGTTTGGTTGATAGGTTGAGGCAAAAATCCAAGGGTTGGTTAAGTTAATGGTTAAGGTATGGTTAAAGTTAATAAATGGCTAAATATTTATGGAAAAAAATTTCCTCCAGTTTAATCTTTACATGGGTGGGAAAAATATCCTAAAGTGAAGGTGTTTGTAGTTGGGTTTGGTTAGAATGTTGAGGTTTTGAAGGGTATGTCTATGGAATGGACATTTTAACATTTCCCTTCTCCTTTTGTTGGACCTAAGAGTGGGTAACCCTTTAGATGGTGTGGATAAAAGGAAGTGTTTGTTTAGCTTGTTGCTTTAGTTCCTCCTTACTCTTAGGTGAGAATGGGGGAATAGGCAAGTGGTGGGTAGGTTTGGTTGATGGTTGGGTTGGTAATGGGCTCAAAGGAGGTTCATTTCATAACATATTATCCTTGCCATAAAGTTAGTGGATAATGATTTTAAGAGCCTGACATTGTTTAGTATCATGGCCAATTATCCTATGGTAAGAGCACACATGGTGGTCATTGTACCATGATGGTTTCATGCATGAAGGTTTGGACGTTATGATAGGGTCAAAAGGTGTGATAGGTGGTAAGGTTAAGGAAGAGGTTTGTAATAACCTTTATAAAATGGTTGAATATGATTCATGCAAAGGTGTTGGAAGTGATAGGTTTTTAGTTTTGGGATCCTTCCTCAAATTAGTTTTTATTACAAAAGTTATGGGTGGTGGGGTAGATTTGGTTTGTCAGTTAGGTTGCGCTAGATTAGTTATGAGAAGTTCATTTGATAACATATTATCTTCATATAAGTTGTGGATGAGTGATTGGAGATATTTGCAATGCTCTGTGTCATGTACAAGTGTCTTATGGTATGCATAGACTAAGCTAGCGTTAAACCATTTTGGTTGAGGATGTGAAGGGTCAAAAGTTTTGATAGGTTGGAAATGTTTGAGAGGTGATAAGGTTAAAGAGGAGGTTTCCAATAACCTTTATAAAATAGTTGAATAGGATCTAAGTAAAGTCATTGGGGGTGATGTATTTTTGGACTTTGAAGTGGGAGCCTTCTTAAGATTAGGCTTTACCCTAGAAATTGTTAGTTGTGGAATGGTTTTAGTAATTTATTTGGGTTGGGGTTGCTTGGTTGGTTTAGATGTAGAATATTTAAGAGAAGGGGGGGGCATAGGTCTATTTTGAGATGGTTTAGGAGATTCCACCCTTTTAATAGGTTTAGTTAAATTTTTATTTGATGGACTTGATGGAGTTAGGTCCAATTTCAAAGATTGGTGAGCTATGCTAGGAATAAGAAGTGTTCTTAGATTCTTTATGGGTTTGGTCAAAGAGGAGTTAAGTCCAATTTCAAAGATTGGTGAGCTATGCTAGGAATAGGAAGTGTTCTTAGATTCTTGATGGGTTTGGTCAAAGAGGTGTAAGCGTATTTAATGATTTTATATGGAAGTGGGTTAGATGGTCCCTTATGGTTTTGGAGGATGAAGTATCTAAGGTGGGGTTGAGGTAGTGATAGGTATGAGGTTGGATTAAAGTGAAGCTAAGGGTTCTTATTTGTTTTGGTAAGGGAGGCAAAGATGATGCCAGAAAGTGGCTCTATTGAGATTGGGTTGAGAAGTGAACTATAGGCTTTACATTAGCCTAGAAAAGGGCTTGTAGATAGTTTTAGTTCCTTGATCATTGATTTCAAAGCTTAAAACCTTGGGTGGAGAAGAGGGGATGGTTTCCTTATCTATGTTTTTGGTGAAAGGTTCAAAATTTAGAGAAGATCTTTCTTCCATAGATGGAGTGGATAAGGTGACCTCTTCTAAATGAAGGATTTTTAAATGAAGAGTAAGTGAGTTTGTGGAGGGGGATAAAGGTGTAATGGTGTCAAGTTAAAGGAAGTAAATGGTTTCTTCCTTTGTTTGGTTATTCAAATTAATGGGAAATGATTCCCCCACTTCAATGAGTGGGGTGGAAGAAGTAGTAGCAATAGGTTCATCAATAACAACATTAATCGTATGCACCTCATAAGTGTGAGATGATTCTGGTTGGATTTAATTCACTAAAAGGGGAAGTGGAAAAGATTATTTTGTTTCCTTAATTGAGGTTTGTAAGGAAATTTGTAAAGTTTTTACTTTGTCAATAAGTGAATTGGTTAGGTTTGGTGTTATTATAGTTTCTTCAATTATAGGTTTACTAAGGGCCAGAAGAGGGTGTACCACTATCTCAATTATCACATTAGGGTGTGAAATTACTTGTAAGTTATTTTATTGACTTGAAGAGGATAGTTGGTTTGATAGGTTAACAATTTGGATGGGTTGATACTTTGGTTTATTAGTTAAGGGTGCTGAAATTGATTTGGTTAATGAGGTGGGTTGAGTTTGATGTGATAGTTGGGGGAAATGGGCTAAGATTTGACAAGGTTGTGGTGATTGAGATGACAAATGTTGATAGGTTGTTAGTTGGGAATGATAATAATTAAATGGATGATGATAGGTCATTGGTTGGCTATAAGTGAGGTTTCATTGATCATGGATATCACAAATAGATGGCCTAAGTTTTGACTGTAATCTAGCTATCCGGTCTATTATCACTGTAACAAACTTAGGTGGTAGTTTGGGTGAAGGTTGATAGTTTTTGGGTTGGTTGAAGTTTGAGTTTAATGAGTTATAGGTAAGTTTAGGTTTATTGTAGACAAGATTGGGTTTGTTATAGATAAGGTTGGTTTGGTTGTAGACAAGATTGGGTTGGTTGTAGACAAGGTTGGGTTGATTTTTGGAAATGAAGGGAGCATAAGTGGCTTGTGATGTAAGGTACCACTTTAAGGGAAAAGGATTATTATCCAAGATCCTAGAAAAGTTAGGATCTCCAAGAGAGAAAATAGGAAATATTATCATTGAACAAGATAGTGGAGATGAGGTATTGGAAAATAGGTTCTTGGTTGGTTTGATTCTTCAATTTGTAGTCTAGTAAAGACTATGTGAAGAATGGAGAGAAATGAAGCTCACACCTCAAATAAAAAGTAATAAAAATAAAAGATTCAAGGTAGTCAAAACATACACTAAGATACATTTAATCCTATTTAATTATCTCTCTTTTATCTTATGCCTTAGAAATTGTGAAGGGGAAATCGACTTGAAATATGTACTAAAAATGCAAGCTATAGTTGGTTTTGGGTTGTTTAAATGCTCAAAATAAATATTTTTGTTGAACTTCAGTACATGGATTGGTATTGGGGCCTACCCCCTCACTTTTCAATCCCACATTTATAAGGGTGATGGGTGCTTAGCCAAGATATACCAAGTCCAGAGTTTATATTCAACCAGAGAGCTAAGTTGGTTCTCCCCTTGGTGGTGAAATCTAAGTGGGATAATCAAGATGGGGTAAGGCTGCCACCAACTGATGAAATCCCAATCAGTCTTTGTCTCAAGTATTATTTTGATGTATTTATTATTCATTGGTTTGGCTTAGTGTGTGAAGACAAGTGAAATCTATGATAAAATTATTGTTCCTCCAAGTTACTAGATGAACTAAGATCAACAAGCAATTCAATGGATGCAAAGTGTTTGTTTTAAACTCAAAATAAAATTTTAGATTTATTTAAATGCATAAAAAATTTAAAATTTAATCTAAATGAAAGATTAAAATGCAAGTCCTAATGTTAGGATGATTATTCTTTTTATTTCTTTTAAAGATGCAAGAAAAATAAACTTCAACTTTTCTAAAAATGCAACTAAAACTTGCGTGTTTTTTTAATTAAGAAAGAAAGATTAATTTCCCTAGGATGAAATTAAATGAATTTAAATAATTAAATTATAAATCTCCTGAAAAATCTATGAACCCAAGAAATCTCAAGGGTCCCACCAGGCGTGCCAAAATGTTTCTATCTATTTTTTTTGCTTTTCTTACTTTTTTTAATTTTTGAAAAGAAAAAAATTAGGAATGAAGGGTGTGGAAGAATACATGTTAAAGTGTGCACATTGAATCTATAGGATTATGGAGAACTATTATTTTGGCTAGGTAATAATACCTATAAAAAATAAAACAATACTAGAAAAACTTTTTTGTTAGACAAGTATTTGGGAGGATTGCCTAGCATGAGCTAGATCCTAGAAGTGAAAGCTTTCAAGGAGGCTGTAAATATGCCTTCTTTAAAAAACTTAAGTTTGAATGATAAAATAAGTATATTTTTCATTAAAAAACAAATAAATCATACTAAAAAAATAAATAACTAAATTCTATACAATAAATTTAAATTCTTTGCAAAAGATAGCTAAATTATCGCAATAGTTTAATTAATACTAATGCTGAAAATTGGTAAAGGTTATGGTTTTGGTTTAGTAAAATGGTGAGGGTCAAAAAGAGTTTTTTTGGTTTGGGTAGATGGTCAAGGATGAAATTATACAAAGGGATTAATAGATAAATGATATAAATAAGTAAATATTTCAAAGGAAAAAGAAAGGTAAAGATGGCAAAGAGGGAAAAGAGGTAAATGAGGCAAAGAGGTGAATGGGATAAAGGGGATAAATAAAATGGAAATAGTCAAAGGGATTAAATGGGATTAATGGGATAAAGATAAATAATTTAAGGGATCAAGAATAGGGAGGTTAAGAAAATAGAAGGCTAAAAGGAAATAAAGAAAGAACTGAAACTACAAAATAAAGTAAATTGCCTCAATGATGTTGAAGTGGCTTGAAGATGTTGATGATGGTTGAATGTTGATGAAGATTGAAGTAATTTTGGTAGAGATTCATTTTTTTGATATTTTTTCCTCCAATTTGATGATGACCTCCAATATGATGACCTCTTAAAAAAAAACCTGGAGAAATATGCTAAAAACAAAAGACTAACTTGCCACTTCACCTTGGGTGAAGGAGAGAGGGGTATTTATATCATTTTTGTGTGAAGAAACATGAAAAAATAGAGGAATATTAAATAAATTCAAATCTATCCAAGTGGGCTCATGATTTAGTCAAGATGAGGTGGGTGAGGATTCTCATGTGGGTTGGTGAGTTTCCAAGTTTGAATGGAAATCATGCATATGGGTTTGAATGAGGCCTACAAACTTCTCCTAGAGATAATTTCACCACTTGATTGTGAAAAGTACTAATAGTATCCAAAATTGCTATATACCTTCAATGACTAAGGGTATCTATAACCCTATTTTCCCTAACTTTAATGTATTTGATGTCAAAATTATAATTTGACAAGAACTCTAACAATCATCTCTGATGTACATTCAGATTAGGTCGAGTGAAGATATACTTGAGTCCCAAGTTATCAATCTTGATCTTAAATAGTTTTCCTAATAGATAATGCCTCCAAACCTATAAGGCATAAATAATTGAAAACAATTTATCTCATATGGTTTGAAATTTTTGGACTCATAAACTACAAAAGGACCCTCTTGCATGATAACTCCTCTAAGTCCACCTCTTGAAGCATTAATTGTTATCAAAAATTGACCATTTAGATTAAGAACTCTCAACACTAGTGCCAAGGTGAGTCTTCCTTTCATCTCCTGAAAAGCTTCCTCACATTTCACTAACCATACAAACTTCTGATTTTTCTATTGAAGAGAATTAATTAGATTTACAATCATAGAAAATTTTAGAACAAACTTCCTATAATATTCTACCAAACCCATAAAACTTCATGGACATTTTTAGGTGTTTTCTATTCCATAATCGCTTTAATCTTCGAAGGATCCATATATATTCCATTTGTAGATATAATGTGCACAAGGTACTTTACCTTTTTATAAAATAAGGTATAATTTGATAGTTTCCCAAAAAACTTATGCTTCTGAAACCATTGTAGAACCAAATTCAAATGTTCTAGATGTTATTCCTTAGACTAAAAATTGATGAGTATATCATCTAAAAAGACAAGCATAAAGTGATCTAAATAGTCTCTAAACACACTATTCATGAGATTCATAAATGTTGTAAGAAAATTTGTTAGCCCAAAAGGAAGAATTGTGAACTCATAATGCTTGTATTAAGTTTTAAAGGTTGTTTTTGGAATGTCTTCCTCATGAATCCTCAACTAATGATATCTTGGTCGAAGATCAATCTTTAAAAAAACTGATGATCTATTCATTTGATCAAAAAAACCATCAATGTGAGGTAAGGTATACCTATTTTTTATCAACACCTTATTCAACATCCTATAATCAATACACAGGTGAAGGGTTCCATCCTTTTTATTAACAAACACCACTTGTGCACCCTATAGTGACATAGTTGGTTGAATGAACCTTTTGAACAATAGCTCTCGAAGTTAAGCCTTCAAATCCACTAACTTGGTTTTTATCAATATGTAGGGGGGTTTAGACTATGGTTCAAACCCTGGAATGATGTCAATTGAGAAATAAAATTATCTCTTAAGAGGTAACCCTGATAATTATTTAGGAAAAACATGTCAAAAATTTTGGAGAAAAGGATAATATTCAATAGAAGGCTCCTTTGATTCCTCCATCTCATTTATTTTTACAATAAATTATTGACACCCTTTCCTTTGATATTTTTTCAACTAAATTATATAAATCTACATTAGTTTAAGCTCCTTCTTTACTCCTTGAATTTTGGTTTGAATACCCAGATCATCTAGACATTCAACCCTTTTTAGTATACAATCTACCTTGGAGTTACATGGAGCTTACCAATTTAATCATAGGATCATGTCATATGACCCCAAAGGATCTGTAAATATATCCACTACTATAGTTAATTTTTATGGTTTTATTTCAACTTTGACCAAACATTTATTAACCTTAACCCTAGATTCATTCCCATATTGAACTAACCATGCATTTGCCATAATACTAGCTTTTCTAGATAAGTTGTTCAACATATTAGGAGCAATAAAATATTAAGTAGATCTAATGTCAATAAAAATTAAAACTGGTTGAATGAACAAAGTACCTAACAGCTCAATAGGAGAATCTTGAAACTAAGCTTGTTAGTTGTCAACAACTGCATGAATCCTCTCTTGAAAAGATCTATACTATGGAGTAGAACCCTTGTTTTACCATTTGATTTACCCCAAGTGTATTCCCTATCATAATGATCACCTCCACAAATGAAGCATCTTCTAGGTGATCATTTATTTTTAGATTGATGATTTCCTTTTAAACCTCCTTCGAAACTATTACCTAGTTTCATATTCCCTGACTCACTGCTAAACTTGACATTTTGAATCTTGAACTTGTTTTTAGAGTTTCCAATCCTCTTACAATCCTTATTTTTGAAATTCATTTTGGGACCTAAATTTTTTTTCTTAAATTTATCTCTGATCTAAGCAAGTGAATTCAGCTTCTACTATTACTTAGCTACCTTTTAATCCCATTATGAATTTTTTGATGTCAAACCTCTCATACACCTGATATTATAGAATGCAAATTAGGAGCTTAGTGAATTTCTCCCATTACTCATCCACTATAAGGTCTCCCTATTTTAGATTCTAAAAATTTGCCAACTTGTGGTA